>JADLZN010007898.1:0-33941 GCA_018155175.1 Sinocyclocheilus anophthalmus
CATGGGTTTGAACCAGATTGAGTCAGATGGTCAGTTTACAACCAGATGGTTCATCTTACTCATTGACTCGGGTCAACTTACCCCCACCTTGGGGCAAACTGGGCCACAGGAACACTTTTTTATAAGTCATATTTTTAGAACCCTTTGTCATAGATACATTCTGATCATTTAAAATGATAGGAAACATCCTGAAGTTACTTTAGATACTTTGATTGTACTACTGCGTCATTTTCCCTTATTTTGAGGACCACATAAGTAAAAAGTGGCTCATCTTACCCCACTCTCCCCTATTCATAAAAGAGTAGGCGAGAATTAGTAGGCTAGTGCACTAATTCTCACGAGATTTGGACGTACGTATACTTAAAGGGGTCATATGATGCTGCTAAAAAGAACATTATTTTGAGTTTTTGGTGTAATGAAATGTGTTTATGCGGTTTAAAGTTAAAAAAACACATTATTTTCCACATACTGTACATTTTTGTTTCTCCTCTATGCCCCGCCTTTTTGAAACGCGTCGATTTTTACAAAGCTCATCGGTCTGAAAAAGCGAGGTGTGCTGTGATTGGCCAGCTATCCAGTGCGTTGTGATTGGCCGAATACCTCAAGCGTGTGACGGAAATGTTACGCCCCTCACCATACTGTTGAGGCTGTGTCCCGGCCGGAGCGACGAGACAAAAACATTAAAACCCATTACAAACGAGGCATTTGTTGCATCCAGTGGGGACATAACTACGGATTATAATAACTTATACTGTCTTTTTACGCATTGCGTTGCATTGCATCGCGCCGCGTAAACATAAAAACCCTGTCTGCATTTGTGATTAGAGAAATGACAAACAGCAAGTGCTACCCTACACTGCTCAAAACTCACATTTGAACCATCAGTGGCAAATCCTTTAAAAAAACGTACTTATGTGAGTCAGAACTGCCAGCGTTTTAGTCTAACGTTACTCTCCCAGGAGGATCAGTAAAAAGTCCTCCATAAAATGTGCTGGAACAGTGTTGTAAATACAACTTAACCACTGATTTCTAGTAGGGCCTCTTTTGGAAGGCCAACAAAGTAGTTTCGCTTTCAAAACGAAAAAAACACAGCGGCATAGCAAGCCAGGATTAGCGTGAGCTGAGGTCGGGCTAGAGTGAGCAGAGAACGGCGCGGCCGGCGGATCCGACGATAGGAGCGGCAAGCACATGTGACGGACCCCGGGCTGGACACCGCTTTGTCCACGGTAAAAGCCGATCCGGCGATCCACAGCACAAAGTTGATATATTCCCTCAGCGACCAGCACAGATCAGATCTAGGCATGTCGAAGTGGATATCGTCCTCTTTTGGAAGACCACACAAAGTAGTTTCGCTTTCACACCGAAGCACACAGCGCCTTCACGACATAGCAGCGGCGGCGACAACAACAATACTACAGTGAGAATAAAAGTTACGCCTTCTTTCTTTGCGTGAACCATTTGGGCGGCGTTATTGCAAATCTTCCCACATCGTGACGTAGAGATGTGGGGGCGTTAGAACGAGCCGTTTTAGGTAGGTGTGGCTGACTATTAACTTTTATAAAGAATATCTCTTTGGATTTGTAAACTTTAGTCTTTGCAAACTTTACAGATCTTCTTTATGCACCAAAGAGCTTGTAACACTCCAAGAGAAAGGAAAAAATGAAATCGCACCATATGACCCCTTAAGTCTGCGTTGGAATATGCATAATGACCTAATATATAGTTGGAGAAAAAGAGTGAGTGAAGAAAGAAGATAGGTTCAAAACCGCAGTTATCATAAAACAGTAGGCGGGAGAAATCCAAGAGGGTCTGCGGCCCACTTGTACGCTCAGACACTTGCGCTTCCTCCATTGGACATCCCAATGGCAAGTCTTTTTATTGTGTTTCTTTTGATTGAGTACCGTTTTGGGTGAATCTCTCAACATTTTACTACAGTAGCCAGGTTGTGAAGACAAGAAAAAAGAAACTAAATTACGAAGCCACTTGCAATCTTGTTTCTTTTTTTTGTATATCTATATATATATATTTTTTTTATTTGTTATTAAGTACAAAATCTGAATACAACAAACTGGCATTAATTAGTATACAAAAAATATTCTGGTATGGAAGGCTCAACACAATAGAATCATAATAAGCTCCAAACAAATCATATAACAAAACATTCCAAGAAACAAAATATAAAATAAAAATAAATTAAATAAAAAATACATAATTACAACAAATTATATAATACAAACAAATCAAGTAGTTTTACTGCTTTTGGATTTTTCATTTTACTAAGGGCATTTGAGAAGTATTGTAGATCAATTTTAAATACAATAAGCAAAGGAGGGGATTTAAAATATCTACATTTATGTAAAAAGTATTTTGCTAATAATATAATATTATTAATCAAATCGTACAAAGCAGAGCACTCTTTGGTTATTCCATACATTACATCTTGTAAGGTTAGAGTGAAACCATCAGCAATCACACCCTTCTCTACCATCCAGTCCTGCAATGCTTTCCAAAAAGACTGCGACAAACTACATGTAAAAAATACATGTTCTGTATCTTCAACTAAATATTTGCATAAATAACAGGGCTCATTTTCAAAATTAAATTTTGAATGTAGAAATTTATTGGAGGGATATATCTCATTTAATATTTTAAATTGCATTTCTTTTACCTTGGGGAGAATAGGAAATTTTAGATAAGCTGTTCTGAAATATTTAACAGTGTTTTTATCAAATGTATGACATTTCTTAATATTTGACAAGGGTAGCACGACTGGATGATATATTGTCTTATATGTTTGTTAGTGCAGAGTTTGTTTTCTATCTCAATATCACCAACATATAATAAAGGAAGGACTGCAGTAATTTTTGAGTAGGAAAGAGAACATCTCATTAGCATTTTTACACCTGAGGGTATTGCATTAATAACAGTAAAGAATTGCTTTGGATGACAGGCAAATCCGTGTTTTAAAGTAAATGCATTGTAATTTAACATATTACCAGTTTCATCCATTAGATCCAACATTGACCAAATATTTCTATTTACCTAGTCCTCATAAAACAGGGATTTGTTTCTGTGAAGAATATATTTGTTATTCCATATAGGAATATTGTGGGGTGTAAAATTGTGTGTGTATGCCAATTTCCAGCATAATAAGACTTGTTGGTGAAATGCTGATAGCTTCACTGGAAGTTTGGATAAATCAAAGTCACATTTGAGAAGGAAGCGGATACCACCCAATTTACGAAAAACAAAGCTGAAGGCACTGCATACCAAAAGCTGTCAGTATTACCTAAAAACATTTGAAGCCACTTAAGTTTTAACACAGTATTCACACTCTCATATTCAATTATATTCAGACCACCTTCTTCGTACCCTTTGATAATATCAGATTTTCTAATATAATGAGTTTTGTGCCTCCAAATAAAGTCATACATTTTTTGATTGCTTGTTTTTATAATAACTGAAGAGGGAGCTAAAGAAAAAGCTGGATAGATCAGTCTAGATAGAAATTCAATTTTAGATAGAAGAATTCTCCCGAAAATAGACACATCTCTCTGTAACCAGCTATTCAAGATACCATTGGCTTTTTGTACTTTATTTTCAAATTTTTTTCAATTTCACCGTCTCTTTAACTGGAATGTTATACAAGGACAAATCTTGAATGGGGTGTAGGGTCAAAAGTTCACATTTGTTTAGATTTAATCGAAGGCCTGAAGCTTTACAAAAGTAATTGATTAGAGAGATAGCCAGAGGAATTTGCTCTTTGTTTTGTAAAAATAATGTCGTATCATCTGCTAGCTGACTGATTGCTAAGGTTTTCCCAAATACATTTAATTTCTTCACAGATGAATCATGACTAACCAGAGTGGACAGCATATCTACAGCTAAAATAAACAAAAGAGGGGACAGTGGGCATCCCTGCCTTATTCCACGGCCAATCTGAAATCTTTGTGTAGTACCAAACGGGAGAGAAACTGAACTATTCATGACTCTGTAAATCATCTTTATAACACTAATAAACTGTTCACCAAAATTGAAAAGTTCTAAAGATCTAAAAAGAAAAGTGTGCTCTATCATATCAAAGGCCTTTTTGAAATCTAAAAATAAAATGAATCCATCATCCTTCTATCAGGAATAGACTCCGCCAAAAATCCATCACCAAACTTAATTTATATGAATACAGGTGTATTTCAATAAATTAGAATGTTGTGGAAAAGGTCATGTATTTCAGTAATTCAACTCAAATTGAAAATCGTGTATTAAATACACAAGTGTCAATGCACACAGACTGACGTAGTTTAAGCCTTTGGTTATTTCATTGTGATGATTTGGCTCACATTTAACAAAAACCCACCAATTCACTATCTCAACCAATTAGAATATGGTGACCTGCCAATCAGCTAATCAACTCAAAACACCCGCAAAGGTTTCCTGAGCCTTCAAAATAATCTCTCAGTTTGGTTCACTAGGCTACAAAACCATGGGGAAGACTGCTGATCTGACAGTTGTCCAGAAGACAATCAATGACACCCTTCAAAGAGGGTAAGCCACAAACATTCATCGCCAAAAAAGCTGGCTGTTCACAGAGAGCTGTATCCAAGAATGTTAACAGAAAGTTGAGTGGAAGGAAAAAAAGTGTGGAAGAAAAAGATGCACAACCAACCGAGAGAACCGCAGCCTTATGAGGATTGTCAAGCAAAATCGATTCAAGAATTTGAGTGAACTTCACAAGGAATGGGCTTGGGTCAAGGCATCAAGAGCCACCACAAACAGACATGTCAAGGAATTTGGCTACAATTGTCGTTTCCTCTTGTTAAGCCACTCCTGAACCACAGAAAACATCAGAAGCGTCTTACCTGGGCTAAGGAGAAAAAAGAACTGGAATATTGCCCAGTGGTCCAAAGTCCTCTTTTCAGATGGGAGCAAGTTTTGTATTTCATTTGGAAACCAAGGTCCTAGAGTCTGGAGGAAGGGTGGAGAAGCTCATAGCCCAAGTTGCTTGAAGTCCAGTGTTAAGTTTCCACAGTCTGTGATGATTTGGGGTGCAATGTCATCTGCTGGTGTTGGTCCATTGTGTTTTTTGAAAACCAACGTCACTGCACCCGTTTACCAATAAATTTCGGAGCACTTCATGCTTCCTTCTGCTGAAAAGCTTTATGCAGATGCTGATTTCATTTTCCAGCAGGATTTGGCACCTGCCCACACTGCCAAAAGCACCAAAAGTTGGTTAAATGACCATGGTGTTGGTGTGCTTGACTGGCCAGCAAACTCACCAGACATGAACCCAATAGAGAATCTATGGGGTATTCTCAAAAGAGGAAAATGAGAAACAAGAGACAAAAAAAAATGCAGATGAGCTGAAGGCCAATGTCAAAGAAACCTGGGCTTCCATACAAACCTCAGCAGTGCCACAAACTGATCAAACTGATCACCTCCATGCCACGCCAAACTGAGGCAGTAATTAAAGCAAAAGGAACCCCCTACCAAGTATTGAGTACATGTACAGTAAATTAACATACATTCCAGAAGGCCAACAATTCACTAAAAATTGTTTTTTTTTATTGGTCTTATGAAGAATTCTAATTTGCTGAGATAGTGAATTAATGGGTTTTTGTTAAATGTTAGCCAAAACCATCACAATTAAAAGAACCAAAGACAAAAACTACTTCAGTCTGTGTGCATAGAATTAATTTAATACACGAGTTTCACAATTTGAGTTGAATTACTGAAATAACTGAACTTTTCCATGACATTCTAATTGATTGAGATGCACCTGTAATTTCCTTAAGAAAAGCCTTGATTGTGATTCGTTAATTAAATTATTAATTCCCATTTTTAATCTATTAACATATATATGTGTGAAAATTTTATAATCATTATTAAGCAATGTGATTGGACAAAAATTATCCATATATCTCGTATCTTTATCTGGATTAGGGATTAATGTAATCAGACCCTGATTCATGGTGGGGCCAAAAGAGCTGTCTTCAATGGATTCAACAAAAGCCTTAAATAATAATAGTCTGATGTCATTCCAAAAGAATTTGTAAAAATTAGCTGTGAGGCCATCAGGGCCAGGAGATTTGTTTAACTTAAGGTTTTGAACCACTGAGTCAAGTTCTTCAATATGCAAGTCAGCATCACAACAATCTCTCCAATCATTGTCAATGTGGGGTATAAAAGGTATTATTTTATCAAAGAAATCATTACACTCTAATGGGGAGAAGTTGGAAGAATACAAGTCACTGTAGAATTGATAGATTTTCTTACTTATTAGAGTAGGATCTGTGCATTCAGCACCATTAATCATTAGTGAAAGGACTGAGTAACTTGATTGTCGTCTTTTTTCTAATCTGCAAAAGTAAGAAGTACTTTTTTCAACCCTCTTCTATCCATTTAGCTTTAGAACATATATATGCACCTTTAGCTTTCTTAATGTAAATATTGTCCCGTTCTAATTGTAGAGAGACCATTTTGCTTTTTTCAGAATCATTCAATACACTCTCACTACAACATTTGTTAAGCTCATAAATAATATTACGTTCCTGTTGTCTCCTTACTTTGGCAAGTATTTTACTGTAATTAATAGATAATTCACGAATTTTAAATTTGAGGAACTCCCATCTGGCTTTATTAGAATTAAAGTTACTACTGTTCTTAATTTCCAGAATTAAATCTTTAACTTTATTACAGAATCTCTCATTATTAAGTAAATCAGAATTAAATTTCCAATATCCCTTAATCCTTGAAGTATTGTGATTTGGTTTGAATAATAGTGAAATAGCACAGTGGTCTGTCAAAGGTGCTGCCGAAATAGTGCAGTCTTTAACAAATAACAGTAGGTTATCTGAAATAAGCCAATAATCAATTCTTGATTTCCTGGAGGCATTGGGTCTTAACCAAGAGAACTGCCTGAGATTAGGATTGAGATATCTCCAGACATCTATCAGTTTAAGACTAGTGCAAAAGTGGGAGACCAAAGGATTTGGTCGAGAAGTAATGCTTTTGGGTGGATGTCTATCGTGTGTCTCATCCGGTACAACATTAAAATCTCCACCTACAACAATATTATCTGTAGGGTAGTTTCTCCTTAAATCAGAGATTACAGAAGAGACCTCTTGAAATAAATTTTGATTCAGTTTAACATTATTGTGGCCATATACATTAACCAAAATGAAAAAAATATGTTCAGTATCTAAAACAACCGCTAACCAGTGTCCACTTAGATCAGCTCTGGAAGAGATTATTTTTCCTGGACAGTTGTTAAATAAAATTGCAGTACCTGCCGAGTGGGAGGAACCATGGCTGAGTAACATCTTATCTCCCCACTGACTAGAAAAAAAAGCAGTATCCGTTATGACAGAGTGCGTTTCTTGTAAAAAAATACAGTGAGAACCATTACTTTTACTAAATAAGAACACTGCTTTTCTTTTAACCTTATTTTGAATGCCCCTAACATTCAGTGACATTAAAGAAAATGGCAACTTAACTGGAAACATAACAGTAAAAAAGAAAAGTACAAAATATAAGGAAAAGTGCAAACACTTGTATGAGAAAGAACAACAAAAAATTCACTAGGTTGTATAACCACGAACCTAGAACATGCATACACACACAGAAATGTTATATATTTTCCTTTGTAGCAATTGCAAACACGACAAGGTAAGCCTTAAGGAAAGCTGAAGAAAGCCTGTTCTGTGCATTTCTCTGAGAGTAGGCTATACTTCCACAGCCTAATGTTGTATTAGTACTAGTTACAACCATAGACTGTATAAAGGTTAAAACCCAGAATAGCCCTGAATGAATGGCCAGAATTACCCTGGTCATATATACAAACCACACACTCATTTATTTATTATGGTATTATACATATAATTTATGCTATTATAAATCTATTATATACTGTTTTACTCGCTTTTTATATTATTCACTTTACTACAACTTGTACTACAGTTGTAAACCGAAAAAAATCAATCAAATCAACAAGTGTGAGTTTTCACAATTTCTTACGAAAATTAATAATTTTCCAAACCTAACTAAATAACTGGAGGCAGAGTTATTTTTAACTCCATGTAGATCACAAACCTTTGAAATCGGTTGATAAATGTAAACGTTATCGTGTTTTTATCCAGAAAAAACGCAGCTCCTCGTTTACTCCATTTATTTTTGCCTTCACAAACATGGCGGACGCGTTGACGTATCGCAGCAACGGCTCAAAGCGGCCAATGAGGCGTCTAGGTTTTTATACAGTCTATATGGTTGTGCCTAGAAGGGATACAGCTCAGACCGGAAACGAACAATGAAATTAACTTTCTACCTATTAGATTGTGTTTTATTAACGTCTACACCTACCCCTTACAATAATGAAAAAATAGTAATTATTGTTGTACAGTGTGACAAATTACGCTGTATTGATGTGCGCATGCCCAGTAGCACCATACGTATCCCTTCTAGCCTTAACCAATTTCGAGGGGGGACTCGATTTCTCATGACACCGGATCTCATTCATACTTAACGAGATGTGGCTGTAGAGTACGTACTCTTTTAGCGCTCGTTAAGTAAGTACTTATTGAAATTAAGTACCTACCCATTGAGTATGCGATTTCGAACGCAGCTTCTGTCTGCTCACAGTTAGTAGCCAATCAGTGCAAATATAGCCTAAGTGCTGTAGCGTAATTTGTCAAATATTCCGCCTCCTCCTCACGCGCCTTCTTTTTAAACGTGATTTTTCTTCAATGAGGGATTTCATCGTTTCATTCAAACGATGATAGTAGTAGACGTAGAGGGTGTGTGATGACAGTCCTACAAAAATAACTCCCCTGAACACAAGATGAAATATTATGAAGGGTACTCTGGAAGCTTCTGATTGTTCCAGGAGATTGTTGAGGGCCTTTTCCTTGTCCTCTTCCTCCATTATAAGGAATAGAGGCTCTTCCACTGGCCCCCTGAGCAGATGTCTGTTTAATGGAGTCATTTCACAACTTCTGTCTGCGATTACTGGGATCTCCTTCATTACAGAATATTAAAGGAAAATGTAATATTCTATTAAGGTGGGTATATAGATAGATAGATAGTAGATAGATAGATAGATAGATTTGAGACATACCTCACAAGCGTAGCCTGTTATCCACTTGGAAGGGCCTCTTGTAGGGTTTCTGCACTGTAATATACATGTATCTTGGTTAATTTCAAATTGGTCAGAAGGGGGTGCAAATGTAATGGTGTGCTGGAGGAAATGTCCAGTACCTTTCAGAGAAAACCATCTGGAGTCCACCATCTCCGTATGATGGGAATGTCACACTGGAAGACACAAACATAGAGAAATCTTTAAATATCAACTGCTACAACATCATAAAGGTCAATTACTTTAACTGATAACTACTTACAGATATAAAATCAAAGGGTGCTCCCAAGACAAGATGTACTGGAAAACAACAAAAAATAAGAATATTCTCCCTGTAAATGGCACAAAAAAACCTTCCTTGTTCCTTATTTAACAACTAAATAATCACACCAATAACTGGTTGCAAAAATGTATAGTATAGTCTAAAATAAATAAGTACACAGGTAAACTATTATGCAATAATAAATTGTGAGTACATTAAACAAACAACTCAAGATATGCATACCTCCACAGACAACTGCATGTTGAAGAGGATTTGAAGATGACTTTTTAATTTGACCAGTTTGGCTGGCTTAAACATGCTGGTCAAGCAGAAAATTGCTGGTAATTGCTGTAACACTTGTTGCACTGCTGCAGCTCAGGTAATGTGTCACCTCTCTGAATCCTTATATGTCTCTACAAGAGATGAAGCCACACACAATTATCTCAATGATGACAAATGGGATTAAAATAACTAAACTACAAGGTAATATTAACACACAAACAATGCATATAACAGAGGGAATTAAAGCAAACTATTTATTTTTATGAATAATAAACGTCTTCAAAACTTCACCACAAGGCCCATTTACAGCATGCATCCGAAAATAAATCGAAACATCCACACAAAAAAGTTATATACTATAAAGTGTGACAACAAATTCAAGTTTCAATATAAGATAATAAAGCCAAGCACACGTTAAGTACTTAGCAGATAAATGCTTAACATAATATATACGATCATTATTAAACATGATCGCAAAAACATTACAGACTACTCACCGTGCTCTCTCGTTGTCAATAACTCCGCCCCTCACTTTCGGTTCTGTGGCTGCGGTTCTGAAACTGCTGGTGCTGCGGGTATGCAGCTGGATATATCTCCAGTTAGTAGCCAATCAGTGCAAATATAGCCTAAGTGCTGTAGCGTAATTTGTCAAATATTCCGCCTCCTCCTCACGCGCCTTTTTTTTAAACGTGATTTTTCTTCAATGAGGGATTTCATCGTTTCATTCAAACGATGATAGTAGTAGACGTAGAGGGTGTGTGATGACTTTTTTCCTATATATAAGGTATAAGCTATAAGGTAGCCTAATTTTTAATTTTTACAATGTTTTTGTAATGTATTAATTATCACGGGCTGTAATAAAAAAACAAGTAGGCCTATACTAATACTAAGAGTATATTTGGTTCGAATAGCCAATATTTTATGAGGCTATAAATACGTGAAGATGAAGAGATCATGGTTTGTTTCACAGCACAGTTTGAATGAACTGAAACGATTCTTCACTCCCTCTAGTGATCAGATGAATATATAAACTGACTCATACCTGCTGTTTAAATATGCAACAGGAGATTTACATAATCATACAGAGCTACTAATCAAAACTACATGCTACAAAAATATTCATGTTTGGGTTCATATTATTAATATTATTCATTGCTCTCATTAGAGACTTTGACATGTTTTAGATTTGTTTTTCTCTCTCATGGACATCAATTGATTTTACACCATTTTCTTCTCCATCTTTTCTAATTCATTTTGAGTCCTTTGAGAACTTGTGCACTGACAAATGCTGAAAAAAATCTCTTGAAATATGGCAAGATTCATATGCACTTTTATATTCATATGTATGAGGATTTTTATTTTTTTTTTACTTTTTATTCAAGATGTTTTAGAGAAGAACTGCTTGTGGTTTATCATTGTGTTCACGCTCGTGCATCATAAGACACTGTTGTGTCCTTCATCGTCATATTCTGTCCTTATAGAGTTGTTTTGCTCCTGTAATAGTCTCTGGCAACTTAAAAGTCAGATTTTTAGTTTGTCACTGTAACGTGTGTAACCACTACCAAACATCTACACATGAAAAGACACAAATTGTGTTAAAGGAATCAGATATGCCTTTGTGCTGTTTAATGTTTGAGCTTTTATAGTGAACTTCACTGCATACTGTACCATCTCCAGCGATTGTATATCATTTCATTAGGTCACATTTTATAGATTGTTTTTTATTCTCTGCTGCCAACTGTTGACTTCTAGTAACAAGAGATAAAACAGCCAGTGTGGTATTTGTTCAGTCGTACAAGACCTTCGTGTCACTGTGAGTCTCTTGCACAATAATACACGGCTGAGTCTTCTGCTGTGAGGCCTGATAGTTTCAGATACACCATACTCTTTTAATTATCTCTGGTGATTTCAATTCGTCTGCTGAAAGAGTCTGAGAAGTCATGGCTATTGCCATGACTATGAACATGCCCCAACCTCACAAGTGGTTTTCCAGCTTGTTGTCTGATCCAGTGCATGCTACAGCAGCCAAAGCTGAACCCAGATCCTCTACCGGACAGAGTCACAGTTTCTCCAAGCTTTTTCTGGACTGTGCTTTCAGTGGACGCCATACTTTTGACATTTTATGCCTAAAAAGAAGATTGAAAAGACTGGTTTAATTTGGAATCTGTATACCCTAGATCTGATAATAGACGTGTCAAAACTCACGTTGTAGGCTGAATGAGAGCAGCAGTAAACAGAGTACATTCTTCATCTTGAAAGTGGTGATGTAACACTTCAGATCCAATCAGCAGCACATAAATACTAAACAGACGTTCAGGGTTGTTTTGTTTTGCATTGGGAGGGTCACTTTCCCGACACTAAAAATTTTATAAAGAGTCTATACAGATTTTCTTTTTAAAGGGGTCATGAACTCAGAAATCACTGTTTATGGGTTCTGTTGTCTTTAGTCATGTTATGCCAGTTGCATATGGTGTAGACACGGGGTAAAATTAAGAAAGAGCTCCAGATCACGTCAGTGAAACAGTTTGTTTGTTTGCTTTACTGCAAATTCGTTTTTAAACAAGTATACTATACAAGTATACTATAGTATACAAGTATACTAACTATATTAGTCTATGGGGAGTGAATATTTTTAGGCTTTTTTTTTTTCCTCAAATATATAAAAAAAAAAAATCAGTGAGTCACTGAATAATTTATTTGATTGATTGGTTCAAGTCACTGAGGGATGAAACAACCAACTGTCTATTTGAATGAGTCAAATGTTCATGAGGTATTGCTGAAATGAATCACATTATTAGAGCAATAATTTATCATTTATCATCTATCATGTATTTAATTAATAATTTACAAACACAGTCTGCATACATCAGATGTCCTTCAGGCAGAAAAAATGAGAGCTGTTTGCAGAATGTTGTGTTTTTTTATTTATTTATTTATTAATTATTCATTATTAGGTAGACCTATGTTGGTTCCCTCAGTGGAAAACCACCACAGAAAAAGGCAGTTTGTGAATAACCTTGTGTTTCATGGCTTAATTTAAACATCTAATCTCCCTTTTTTTTTTTTTTTTTTTTTTTTTTTTTGTTTTTTTCCTTGTGTATGTAACATATATAAGCTACCAGCCCTACTTTTGTATGGCTTTGTGGCTGCAGTTAATAAAAGGACAGCAAGCTTTTATCACGGAGTGAAAGTAGATCACACAGTTTTCACACCACAAAGGGCGAGTTAATGGAAACTGACAGAACACATTTAGGACAATCGAAGAGAACAGAAACATGCAGTAACACACACAACAGAAGCAGCAGCGTATGAATGACTCCTTGCTGATTAATTTTTGTGAACATAATGCAACATCAACACATATATGAGATTCCCTCTCAGGATTCTGTCAGGGAAACTGCGGCAGTTGAAATGAACAATTTCTCAGAGTCAGATAATGGAGGGGTTTCACCTGAAGTCGTCTATGTGAGGGTAAAATTGAAAGGAAAAGACTACATGTGCTGCTCTGTGTTTAACATCATGTTTTGCAACTGCTTGTTTCTGGGTTTTGCTGCATTGATTTGTTCGTTAAAGGTAAGTGAGATAGCCACATGTTTCTTTCTAAAACAACATGTTAGTCTATACTCAAAATTACTCCGATTTACCAAGTTTTCCTCTATTGTTTTAAAGGCGAGAAGCAAGATGAATGACGGAGACATGGTGAAGGCTCAGAAGTAGTTAATAATAATAATAGTAGTTAATAAAGTAGTTAATAATGCAAAAGTCGACGTGCATGTAAGACCAACACAGTGGCCGTGATTGTGACCAGTGTGGCTCTAACTGTGTTTCTAGTCTTCTACTGTGGTAGAGTCTTTAATAATCGTGTTAACGTCCATAGGTTACCTGGGGTTTCCTCAGCAAGTTCCTCTGACACGTCTTTTTCCTCTTTTGAACTCTCTTTTGACAATGAAAGACAAAAATCAAAACCCCAAAATTGTTATGATCAAAGTAGACACAACTCTTATCCATCTTTAAGCAACATTAATAGAAGACCTCAGAGACCCTCATACAGTGGAGGAAGATGGAAAGGGTGAAGACAGAAATACAAGTGATACTGTGAGGTGAAAATGATCATCTCAGTTTTATTGAAATGTCATAATAATATCATGTTTAGTTTGATTAGCAGAATTTGGATTAGAAACCTTTTCTAGTCATCAGGTTCACATCATTTGCTTCTGATATCACTTGCTGAGAAGACAAGGATATAGCAATTTCTTGATTGTATTGTCTTCTATTTATGTTTGAATGATCATGTTATTAGTTTTGACAATGTATTTTAGTGGTTTCTATATGCTTTGAAATTACAGAATGTAAATAAGTCTTATGAAACTAAACATGCATATTCACTTATTTTATTAGATGCAATAACGAAACGCAGGTGTTTCCTGAGGGTCACACATCAGTAAATATGTCTCTTTTTTTGTAGACACTCCCTTGTCTCCATATATGTCTGTTGCTTCAATAATAGTATAGTTTTTAATGTTTTTATTAGTCTTGCTAATAAATTACTTTGGTAAGACATAGAATAAGAATGGGAATGGATCAACAATTAAACAATTAAATCATGACCTTATCAGCAATTATATCTATTCTGCGGTATCGATTTTTTTGACTGAAATTATATTACAGCAACCAAAGACTTCAAAGATGCCATTTGTCTGATGCTATTTCACCCAATGCCTAACTGTACAAGACCTGACACTTGACATTGTTTTTTCTGAAAGCCTTTCAGTCAGAGGCGCAATGCTGATAAGTCCAATGGCTGAAGCCTTTTAGTCTGAGGTACAATGCCTCTTTGTCATATAACTGAGGTCTGAGGATGTCCTAAATTGTGCACAGTGTCACTGTCTTGTGAAACGTGCCAAGAATACACTTGTAACACAATTACTGTATCAGGAGGCAGGATTATGTCAGTGTAATGAGTTTGTGGGCGGCAAATGGAGAAGACAGAGATATAAATGAAAAGTGTAAAAGTATCCCTATTTTAACTTTTTGCTAGCAGATTTTAGAAGGTTAGAACAGAGAGGCAATAGTTTTGCCTTATAAAACATAGGCCTATAATAATATTTTAGAACTAGAAAGCATTGTGGTTAATTTTTATGCAAAATAAAACATGTTAAATCTTTACTTTAACCATCATTTTTGTGAACATTGAATATAACTGAAACGCAAAGAAACACTGAAGATTTTAATGCAAAGCTGTGCATTTGTGTGCCGAGTGCTAGTGTGGTTTTTGATCAAGGCAGCAACTGCTCTGTGTCACTGTGACTCTCTGGCACAATAATACACAGCTGTGTCCTCAGTCTGCATATTCTGTCCTTTCAGAGTCACTGTGTTGCTGGAAGACTCTCTGGTAACTTGAAATCTACTTTTCAGTTTATCACTGTAATATGTGTTACCATCACCACATATCTCTCCAACCCATTCGAGAGCTTTTCTTGCAGGCTGCCGAATGAAGTGAGTGCAGTAGCTGCTGTCAGTCACTGAATATCCAGAGATTTTACAGGACAGAGTCAAAACCTGACCAGGACTTAAGACCATAGAATCAGTCTGAGTCAGTTCAACACAGTGGACACCTGAGGGGGAAAATATGACCAGACATGTTAGAGATACGGCAACATTATGTATAGCCAAGAGTATTTTCATTCTGAAGTATCTCTATAGAAGTTATAAAGACTTACGAGAAGCAGCTGCCAGCAGCAGCAACAACCAGAGAGATGAAGAGATCATGGTTTGAGACGAGTGAGAACAAGCTGCTTCTTTTCATCTTAAAACTCAAATAACAAGGAGCAGGAGGAGGAATATTTGCATAATTCCTTACATCCAATTACTATCATGATGCTTAAGCAATATTTTATGTACAGCAAAATGTGAATGTTGAATATTTATTAGTTTCTTTATTTTTATTAGTTTGTTTTACTTATTTTGGAGCAAATTATATTTGTTGATTATATTATGCATTTACTTAAATTTATTAGGCTTGCCTTGAAGTTTGTTTTTGTTTTTGACCAGCTGAATTAATGTCTAGAATTGTTTGATGAGCTTCAAACTATTTCTGTGCATCTGTTTAAGTCAGAATGAGGAAAATCATCAAAAACACTTTTAATTTGTGATATGATGATGGTGTTTTTGTACAGGGAGGCTGTTGGCGTCTGTCACTGTGTTTATCTGGCACAATAATACACAGCTGTGTCTTCAGCTTGCATATTCTTTCCTTGCAGTGTTATTGTGTTACTGGAAGTGTCTCTGGTGATACTGAACTTGCTTTTCAGCGAGTCCTTGTAGGCTACGCTTCCACCACTCCAGATGACTCCAATCCACTCCAGAGCTTTTCCTGCAGGCTGACGAATCCAGGCTGTATGCTCACTTGTAACTGAATAGGAGACTTTACAGTTGATAGTGAGAGTGGCATCAGGACGGACAGTCAGAGACTCAGGCTGAGTGAGTTCATATGAATCAATACCTGTATCAAATCAAATAATACCTGTTAATAAGAGAGCACGATGCTTAAAAACTGTTAACAAGCTTTTTAGCAACAAAATGATGTATCACACAGAAAGCAGACTGAACTTACAGGATATCACTGCCAGAAGCAGCAGTAAAGATGAAGAGATCATGGTTTGTTTCACAGCACAGTTTGAATGAACTGAAACGATTCTTCACTCTCTCTAGTGATCAGATGAATGTGAAAACTGACTCATGCCTGCTGTTTAAATATGCAACAGGAGATTTACATAATCATACAGAGCTGTTAACGAACTTTACGTGCATAACCCTGTCCTGAACATTATTTTAATAGGTTATATAAAGTTCAATGCCATAAATGTTTTAATAAGAGCAATGCATTATATTTTTGTCTCTTCTAGGTGTTCAACTGGTGTTCAAAAAACTCTCAATGTTAGTAATGTTGATAAAAGAGCCCTGATATAATAACAATAAAATGAAGAGAAAAAAAAGCAGTTCCGTTCATTTACATCAGAGTATTGCATGATTAGATAATGGAATAATACAGTTCACTTTACATGATAGTTTTAACTTGGTAGTGTAAATTTACAGTTACATTGTCTTAAAACTGTTTACATTTTTTACTCATTGACTCTATCCATGTAAATAATGACTTAATTAAATTCTAACCAAAAAGCCTTGTTTAAATGTTTTTTTTCTTTGCTCTACAAACGTCAAATTATTTATATCACATATTATTTATATAGGCTATATACATTATTTAAACTATTTTACTTTTTTGACAGGTTTTGTAAATGTCTGTATATTTATATTTTATTTTTTTATTTTTAGTTATTTTAGTACATCAAGGTAAATTAAATGAAAATGGGAAATGTTGACTTAACAGCTAGCTGAAATAAAGTTTACTTTTTTATATTTTCTTTTATTTTGGTTAAAATGTATTTTGTTTCAAGTAATAATGTATTTTCTCTCTCTCTCTCTCTCTCAATCTTCGTGCTTTATTGCTGTAATACCCTCATTCTCAAGTATGGATGTTGGACCTACATCAAATATCTTCAAGACTACACTCTACAAATGCTGGGTTGTTTCAACCCAACTTTGAGTCAAATTTGGACTAACCCAACTTTTGGGTTAAAATTTTAATGTAAAAATTAACCCAACAGTTGGGTTAGTCCATATTTGACCCAAAGTTGGGTTGAAACAACCCAGCATTTTTTAGAGTGTGTTAGCGATATGTTTTAATATGTTGCATTAATCCTTTAACACCCTGATCTGCTGAAATATAGCCTACTTTTCATCTGGCAGAGAGTGCCCTCTATTGTAATATCAGCAGTATTCTCATCAAAGATGAATAACTTTTGACTTTAACTTTCACTTTATAACTGTGACTATACATAGCAAACAGTTACAGGTAATCTAAAAGTGTCCTTCATGTGGTAAAGTCTAATGAATTGGTTGTATTCAAGTCAAAAAATGTTAGGTTACACCAATAAAGTAAGGTCTGCAGGTCATTTCTCAGACGTTTGTTGGTCTGTAAAACACTGATGTAGGTAAAAGTCTTTTTTGTATTCCTACAGTATATGGGGATTTTTTATTGCTTGTTTCATTCGAGATGTGCTTGTGTTTGTATCACTGTGTGCTCTCTCTCTGGAGCAGTAATACACAGCTGTGTCCTCAGTCTGCATATTCTGTCCTTGCAGAGTCACTGTGTTGCTGGAAGACTCTCTGGTAACTTGAAATCTACTTTTCAGTTTATCACTGTAATATGTGTTACCGCTACCACCACATATGCATCCAACCCATTCCAGGGCTTTTCCTGCAGGGCTGCTGTATCCAGTGAGTACAGTAGCTGCTGTCAGATTTTACAGGACAGAGTCAACCAGGCTTTAAGACCATAGAATCAGTCTGGGTCAGTTCAACACAGTGGACACCTGAGAGGAAAAATATGGCAACATTATGTATAACCAAGTATATATTTAATATGAAGTATCTCTAAAGAAGCTATGAAGACTTAAGAGAAACAGCTGCCAGCAGCAGCAACCAGAGAGATGAAGAGATCATGGTTTGAGACGTGCTAGAACAAGCTGCTTCTTTTCATCCTAATACTCAAATAAAGAGGAGGAGGAGGAATATTTGCATACAGTTCTGCATACAGTATATCAAAGACAAAAAGACAGGAGATGAAACTGATTCATTATGTTCAGTGTTTATAACATTGACAATACCTGTGTGATGCATGTGTAGTTTTTGTTTAGTACCGTATTGGCCCGAATATAAGACAACCCTGATTATAAGATGACCCCCCTTTTTTCAGATGTACCTTTTGAAAAAAGGCTTTTTAAAAAACAAATCTTGTTTTTTCTCAGTAAAACACATTTTGTCTTCAATTATTTTCATATTGCATATTTTTCCTATTTTAATTTTTGTTTTGAAAGTATGGTAAAAACTGGTAAAATGTACCAACAATCACATTTAAAAAATATACACTTTTTGATATACCATAAAAAAAACAGGTATCTAATAGTAATCTAATAGTAGCCTACCAAAATCTTATTAACAGTAGAAGTTAAATCTTACTGTAGTCTTCAAATCTGGGTACTGTCTTACGTTTTAAAATCTCAAAGGGAGTTTGGTCCCATCAGGCTAAAGTGACAGTCACGACTCATGCAGCTGTAAGGTTTTCTTTTCCTTTTGTTTTTACCCGCGATCTTTACAACACGCATTACATTATGTATTTCATGGCACACTCGTTTTATACGTATTTGGCGCTCCTATTGTTGTGGGTGTATTATTGACGTGTCAAAGTCTAGACCCTGAATATAAGATGACCGCGTTTTTTCAGATGTATTTCCAAGAAAAAAACATCGTCTTATGACTGTCAGGGTTCTGGACTGTCTGTGTGTGTTTTGCTCCCCGTGACCCAGTTTCTCCTCGTGTTTGTTGTGTTAATTTGAGTATGATTCCATGCACCTGTGTTCCCCTGATTGCCCTGTGTTTATTAGCCCCAGTCTGTGCAGTCTTCTTTTGTCGGTTCTACTCGTTAAGTTGATGTGTTTCCTGCTGTCTCCAGTGTTTAAGTACCCTGTGTTCCATGGATTAAAAGACTGTTTTCGTTTACTCGTGCCTCCAGTGTGCTTCCTAAGTAGCAACGTGTGACAGAAGAACTGACCCAAAAACAGTAACCTCCGTGTGTCTACTCTCCGTTTTTGTTTCCGTGTTTTTTTCCCTCAGTGTTTTGTTTCCGTTGTGTTCTATGGATCCCCTCCTTTGCCCCAAATTCCTTCTCCTCGGGGGCTGCTGTGGCAGGTGGGAGCGCTCGTCGGGGTGGGTGGTGGGGGGGTGGTCGAGACCAAACCGACTGTGCTGGCCCTTGCCGAACTACCAGCTACCCTAACGACGTGCGCTGGCTATCGTTCTATGACCGCAGCCTAACACCGCATGCAGAGCGCCTGTTGCTGAATATGGTCCTCGATCGTAATTCGCGCCGTTCGTGAGTGGACTCTGGCGACATGGATCCCCGTCTCCCTCCCTGTTCCAGTGAATCCTCGCAGTTCCACTCCCGACCCAGTGCCCAGCCCACCATCTCACCGATGCGTGGAGCGCATGCCCAAGCCCATCGTTGATGGAGAGCCGGAGCTCGCCGCGACCGACAAGCCATTGCTAAAGAGAGCTACAGAGCTGAGGATCACCGCGGAGCTAGAGCTGCTGATGATGTCAGTCAAGGTGTGTGAGCCGGCAACAACGCCCGCCACGAGGGAGAAAGCCACGAACGGTGTGAGTGTGGAGAGGAGCTCTGCCCCCTGCACCGCGCCTGAGGGTGAGCTGAGTATGACTCGCATATTATGTGCCAAAACGAAGAGGAGAGTGCTCCAGCCCCCGAATCCAGTTCATAGCACCCTCCAGTGCCCGCTCCTAGAAAGCGCCCTCCAGTGCCTGCTCCTAGAAAGTGCCCTCAAGTGTCCGCTCCTCCTGAGCGCCATCCTGTTCTCGAGTTCAGCATAGAGGGGGCTCCTGATCCAGAGTTTAGCCCCGAATGCCCGGGGGCTCATGAATACCCTCCCTCCTATCCGCTCCTGCCTCCTCCTCCTCCGCTGTCGTCTTGCAGGCTGCTCTGCTGCGCCCATTCGGGGGGGAGGCCTCACCATCTATGCGGTGCGAGCTCAGTGTCGGGACTCCATTCTCGGCAGCGTCGGCTTGTGGGTGCTGGGGGGGGGGGGTTCAAAAAAAAAAACTGGAGTTTCCCTCACTTCCGCATCTAATTTGCCCTGCGGACTCCTCGCCTCTGGCTCTGTTATAGACGCCATCGGCTCCAACGCATGGACTCCTACTCCCTCCTCGCCGCCGTGGCCCTACGGGCTGCGGGCACCTAGCTCCGCAGGGGGGAGGGGGGGGGGGGGGGGGGCCGCTGGGCCTCCCTTGTCCGACTCCGTCTCGGCGCCGTGTTGGCGTCAAGACCGTTGCTGGCGTCTCCTCTCGGGTCTCCATCTCCTGCTTGCTCTCAGTGGTCCTCGTCCTCTCCATCCTCGTCCGTCGCCTTTCTAGGCTCCTTCATCCCGCTCGCTCCTCCTCATCCTCGGGTCTTCGCGTTGTATCCGGCTCCACCACAGCCTCCTGGATTCTCACATCTTCGCATCTATCGCCGACTTATAAGCCTATCACTGGCTCGCGCCAGGACTCCGGATCCTGCCTTCCCTCGGCGGCGCATTCGGCCCTGGCTGGCATCGGCTCTCGCTCTAGCTGCGGAATTGCCACCGGGCTCCTCCAGCCTCACCTGGGGGGGGGGGGGGTGGGGGGGGCTCCACTGCGCGTTGGTCGGGGGTCACCCCCTGAATTTCGGCTGGCCATGGCTGGGCGTCGCGGCTCCGTCATCTCCACCGTGGGTCGACATTTATGGCTGCGTGGCCTGTGTTAGGGTACCACTGGGGCTTCCTCGCTGCTCGCAGCGCCCTCCTGTCTCTCGCGGGCTCCTCCTCCATTCGGTCTCCTCCTTGCGGACAACGCTGTCTGGCCGCACGGCGCTCCCCGGACATCCCGTCGGCTCCTGCCGAGCCTCCTTCTCCTTAATTGCCGCACGGCCATCCTCCCGCCCCAGACCCCAACTCACAACGTCCTCCCCCGTTGATTACTTCTGGGAGGGGGCGATATGTGAAGGGTTCTGGAGTGTCTGTGTGTGTTTTGCTCCCCGTGACCCAGTTTCTTCTCATGTCTGTGTTAATTTGAGTATGATTCCATGCACCTGTGTTCCCCTTATTGCCCTGTGTTTATTAGTTCGCGTCCAGTCTGTGTAGTCTTCTCTGTTGTCGGATTCTACTCATATACGGGCTGAGTGTTTCCTGCTGTCGCTCCAGTATTGATGTACCTGCGCGTGTTCCGTGATTAAAAGCCTGTTTTCATTTAGCTCGTGGGCTCCTAATCTATCAAAAGTGGGAGCATACTACTGTACTGAGGCTGGTAGTTGTTGTACCTATGTCTGCTTCCTAAGTAGCAAAGTGTGACAATGACACTGTACTGAGCTGGTAGTTGTTTAATATTTAAAGAAATCATTATATACACAAATTTAAAATAAAACTATAAAATCAATACCTCAATCTTAAAATAAATAAACATTCATTTGATTTTAGTACTAGTTTGCATAAATTTGCATTTAAATGTAATATCATACCATTGATGATTTTTCTGAAACTGTATCTATAAAGTCTTAACTTTTCTTAACAGGTGACTTTTTGATTGAATTGACCAATGAAATTGGCTGTGTAGCAGAGTTTGCTCTTAACTGGTTTGTGGAAAAGAAAAAAAAAGATGTGTTTTAAATTTTGGGTCTTTTTATCATCAGGGTAATAGTTATCAGTGTCACTCAATTAACAACACTGGCATCACCTTTCAAAATCAGTTTCCTTGTTAGTGAGTTTGGGTGCGTTTTCTCACTCAGCAAACATTGCTTGGCTTTATACAATAAGAGTTTTTTTTATTAACACTTGCAGATGAAGTTCTCAATGACTCTATTTTCTAATCTAAAAAATATAAAGAAAATGATGGCTGAAATAAATGCTGTAAATTACAGTAACGTGAGCTTAGATGTGTGGACCATTTGTAACGGTATTGAGCAATATCAATGTCATCAAATGCTATCAAAGACTATTTCAGTTCTGAAGGATCCTTGGAAGGAAACCTTCATTTTGCATTCTTCATTCAGCGTATTTTGAAAGTTGCATCAAGTATATCCTTTGTGTCCTCCAAGCACCCACAATCCTTTGCACACATTCAAACTCACAAAAAAGAATTGGTGGGAAATTAGTCTACACTGAGCTCATCCACTTTCATTATGCAATGTATAAAATCAAAAATTAATTATGTAATGTTTTCAGAGATTAAGGTATTATGCTTTATTTTGGGGGTTTTATTTTGTTTTGTTTTTTTGAGAAAATAAGAAAATCTCAAAGTGTAGAAAAGTGCTGATTACACTGACCTGCTTTGATTGACAGGTTGTTAATACTCTTAATCTTTATGTAGCAATTTATTGACACAATTTATAAATTTGTTTATTTAATGATTTGTTTAAATATTTCAGTATTTTTGGTAACACTTTATTTCGATAGTCCACTTTAGACATTCTATTAACAGTAAGTAACTTTGCAACTACATGTCAATTAGCAGTTAGTAGAGTATTAGTAGACTGTTTGCTTAATATCTTCTAACACTTTCTTTGTCAACATTCTACTAACCCTAAACCAACCCTAACAGTCTACTCTGAGAGTTAGTAGACATGTAGTTGCAAATTAATGAAAATTAAGTGACTTATAGTTGACATGTAGTTACAAAGTTACTTATAGTTAATAGAATGTCTAAAGTGGACTATCGAAATAAAGTGTAACCGTATTATTATTATTATTATTATAAAAACATTTTTTTTGTACCTACATAATGTTTTATCATAATCTAGATCTGAAGCTATTAATAATAACAGCATTTGTGTGCTGACTGTTAATGTGGTTTTTGAACAAGGCAGTAGCTACTCTGTGTCACTGTGACTCTCTGGCGCAGTAATACACAGCTGTGTCCTCAGTCTGCATATTCTGTCCTTTCAGAGTCACTGTGCTGCTGGAAGACTCTCTGGTAACTTGAAATCTACTTTTCAGTTTATCACTTTAATATGTGTTACCATCACCAAAATCCTCCACATTCCAGAGCTTTTCCGGCACGGTGCCGAATGAAGTGAGGGAAGTAGTTGCTTGTCAGTCTGAATATCCAGAGATTTTACAGGCAGTGTCAAAACTGACCAGGAATTAGAAAAAGAGATCAGTCTGAGTCAGTTCACAACACAGTGGACAACTGAGGGGGAAAATATGGCCAGAAATGTTAGAGATATGACAACATTATGCATAACCATGAGTGTTTTTAATATGAAGTATCTCTAAAGAAGCTATAAAGACTTACGAGAAGCAGCTGCCAGCAGCAGCAACAGCCAGAGAGATGAAGAGATCATGGTTTGAGACGAGTGAGAACAAGCTGCTTCTTTTCATTTTAATACTCAAATAAAGAGGAGGAGGAATATTTGCATAATTCATTACATCCAATTATTATCATGATGCTTAAACAATATTTAGTTTGTTACTACTGTTAAATATCAAGATGACCTTTAAATCTTATCTTACACATATCATAAAGAACAAGCAAATAGCAAGGGCAAATTATATTATGCATTTACTTTTTACATTCATTAGGCTTGCCTTGAAGTTTGTTTTTGTTTTACCAGCTGAATTAGTGTCTATAATGTTTTGATGAGCTTTGAACAATTTCTGTACATCTGTTTAAGTCAGAATGAGGAAAATCATCAAAAATATTTTTAATTTGTGATATGATGATGATGTTTTTGTACAGGGAGGCTGTTGGCGTCTGTCACTGTGTTTATCTGGCACAATAATACACAGCTGTGTCTTCAGCTTGCATATTCTTTCCTTGCAGTGTTATTGTGTTACTGGAAGTGTCTCTGCTGATACTGAACTTGCTTTTCAGCGAGTCCTTGTAGTATAAGCTTCCATCAGTCCCGATCAATCCAATCCACTCCAGAGCTTTTCCTGCAGGCTGACGAATCCAGCCTGTAGCATAGCTTGTAACTGAATAGGAGACTTTACAGTTGATAGTGAGAGTGGCATCAGGACGGACAGTCAGAGACTCAGGCTGAGTGAGTTCATATGAATCAATACCTGTATCAAATCAAATAATACCAGTTAATAAGAGAGCATGATGCTTAAAAACTGTTAACAAGCTTTTTAGCAACAAAATGATGTATCACACAGAAAGCAGACTAAACTTACAGGATATCACTGCCAGAAGCAGCACTAAAGATGAAGAGATCATGGTTTGTTTCACAGCACAGTTTGAATGAACTGAAGCGATTCTTCACTCTCTCTAGTGATCAGATGAATATATAAACTGACTCATGCCTGCTGTTTAAATATGCAACAGGAGATTTACATAATCATATGGAGCTACTAATCAAATCTACATGCTACAAAAATATTCATGTTAGGGCTAATATTATTTATTGCTCTCTTGAAATATGGTATGATTCATATGCACTTTTATATTCCTATGAGAATATTTATTTTTTACTTTTTGTTCAAGATGTTTTAGAGAAGAACTGCTTGTGGTTATCACTGTGTTCACGCTTGTGCATCGCAAGTCACTGCTGTGTCCTTAATCGTCATATTCTGTCCTTATAGAGTTGTTTTGCTCTTGTAAGAGTCTCTAGTAAGTTAAAAATCTGATTTTTAGTTTGCCACTGTAACGTGTAAAACCACTACCACAAATCTACACATCAAAAGACACATCATGTGTTGAGCTTTTAGTGAACTTCACTGTACATGGTCACCAGTGACATCATCTCATTAGGCTGCATTTTATAGATTGTTTTTAATTCTCTGCTGCCACCTGTTGACTTCTAGTAACAAGAGATAAAACAGCCAGTGTGGTTTTTGTTCAGCCGTATGAGACCTTCGTGTCACTGTGAGTCTCTTGCACAGTAATACACGGCTGAGTCTTCTGCTGTCAGGCCTGATAGTTTCAGATACACCATACTCTTTGAATTATCTCTGGTGATTTCAGTTCGACCTTTGAAGGATTCAGAGTAGTCATAGCTGTCACTATTAACACGTCCCATCCACATGTAACATTTTCAGGGTTAATATGATTTGCATTGGGAGGGTCACAAGGTGCAATCATGTCTATCTATCTATCTTTTATTTAGATTGTTGATTAAATATTATGCTATAAATATATTATATACTCTTATATATACTCTTATTTGTATTATGATGATGTTTTTGTACAGGGAAGCTGTTGCCATCAGGCATTGTGATGCTCTGGCACAATAATACACAGCTGTGTCTTCAGCTCGCATATTCTTTCCTTGCAGTGTTATTGTGTTACTAGAAGTGTCTCTGGTGATACTGAACTTGTTTCTCAGGGAATCCTTGTAGGCTAAGTTTCCAGCAGAGTCAATCAATCCAATCCACTCCAGAGCTTTTCCTGCAGGCTGACGAATCCAGGCTGCATGCTCACTTGTAACTGAATAGGAGACTGATTGCAGGAGCAGTTCGACCCTCCCTCTAGTGATCAGATAAAATGTCGTATGCCCACTGGTTGAATAAGAAACCAAAAATTTACATAATCATATGCATTAGCTGTTGTTTTTTCCTTTAGTTTAATGATGCCAACCCCATAATTAATGTACAAAATGCAGTAGGCTGGCAACATTTTAAAGGTTCTCTTAAAAATAAAAATTTTTCACTATAAAGAGCCTTTTGTGGAATGGAAAGGTCCGTATGTTAAGGTTCTTAAGGGGTCATATGATGCGATTTCAAGTTTTCCTTTCTCTTTTGTGTGTTACAAGCTCTTGGTGCATAAAGGAAGATAGTAAAGTTGCAAAGACTAAAGTCTCAAATCCAAAGAGTTATTCTTTATAAAAGAATACACCTACCTAAAACGGCTCGTTCTAACACGCCCCAACATACCTACATCACTATGTGGGAAGATTTGCATAACGCCACACAAATGTTCACACAAAGAAAGAAGGCGTAACTTTTATTCTCACTGTAGTATTGTTGTTGCCACCGCCATGTCGTGAAGACGCTGTGTTTTGTTGTGAAAGCGAAACTACTTAGTTTGGCCTTCCAAAAGAGGACGATATCTGCTTCGTCATGCACCTGGTTGCTGAGGAAATACATCAACTTTGCACTGTGGATCGCCGGATCGGCTTTCACCATGGACGAAGCGGAGTCCAGCCCGGGGTCGTCACATGTGGTTGATGCTGTGTTTCGTTGTGAAAGCGAAACTACTTTGTTTGACCTTCCAAAAATGGACACGACTAGCAATCAGTGGTTAAGTTGTTTTAACAGTTTGTTTATAATGGGTTTTCATGTTTTTGGATCATCGCTCCGGCCTGACAGGGCATCATCACAGTGTGTTAAGGGGTGTAACATTTCCTTCACACGCTTGAGGTATTCGGCCAATCACAACGCACTGGATAGCTGGCCAATCACAGCACACCTCGCTTTTTTAGAACGATGAGCTTTATAAAAATCGACACGTTTCAGAAAGGCAGGGCATAGAGGAAAAACAATAATGTACAGTATGTGGAAAAGAATGCGTTTTTTAACCTTAAACCGCATAAACAAATTTAATTACACCAAATACACAAAATAATGTTCTTTTTAGCAGCATCATATGACCCCTTTAATGGAACCACTGATGCCAATAAATAACTATTATTTTTAAAAGTGTTGTGACCTTGAAACACAGTGATTTTTTTTCTTTTGAGAAAATAGCCTTTAAAAATTACTATTATTACTATTATTACTATTATTATTAATAGGTTAAGTAAAAAAAATGTAGTGTATGTATAATATAGTGCATATTTAACAATGCACACACAATTTCAGTGATGTGCTCTTCCCTGAAGTTTAATTTTTTTAGCTGTGGACATTGAATGACTTACTGAGGTAAATATAACTTCAGGTGATATATAGTGCTAAAACAATGACTGGGCGAATTACACCAGAGATGATATATTTCAGTAAGTTGCACTGTATTTCATCTTATTTCATGCTATAACTAGTAGTAAAGAGGAAGAGTTGATTAGTTCGCACACGCTCCATGCTCCACACTACATAAAAGCACATTAAAATGACATGTATTGCATGAAATTCATTGTAAATACAACATCATTAAACATAAACAACGAAACAGATTTTTATATACTTATAAAATGTTTCTACATATGGTCCACTGCAACTTAAGTAGATTAACAACACATTTGATGGAATGCATCCCATATGTCATGACTTATGATTAGCCTACTGATGGCAATTGTATGTTACTGAATGAATTTTTTTGCAATGATTTCTATTAGAAATTGGGGAATCGTTGTGGGGCCCCCAATAGCTCTGGGCTCTGTATTCTGTCCCTCTTTTCCCCAATAACGATGCCTGTGTATGTAGGCCTACATTAAATGAAAATTTACATGAGAAATATTCATTAAAGCAGTAATTCTGTAAGCAATGTTTTGCATTCTCTGCAGTAACTTGATATGAGGGCCCCCTGTTGAAACACAATCAGTACAAATATTGCTAAAAAATATCCCGACAATATTTTAAAACAAGGTATTTGTCTTTGCTTGTCAGTGTAAATAATTATTGGCAGCAGGAATGTATTGCTGTGTTATACTTTCTTGCCTTGGCAACTGTCACCAGATCCCATATTGAATGGTGGTTTTTTGTGTGTGTGTGTGTGTGTTTGGGTGTGTGTGTGGGGTGTGTTGTTTGTGTTTGTGTGTGTGTGTGTCTGTGTGTGCGCGTTTTTTTTGACAAATGAGGACATACATTTGTATAATGACAAAGGTATGACATAGGTATTACAAGGAGAATTACAACTTTTCAGGACATTACCCCATGTCCCCACTTTTCAAAACGCTTATAAATCACACAGAATGGAGTGTATTGAAAATCTGAAATAGCACAAAGTTTTCTGTGAGGGGTAGGTTTAGGGGTAGTGTTGGTGTAGGGCAATAGAAAATACGTTTTTTTACAGTATAAAAACCATTACGCCTATGGATGGTCCCCCACTTTTCACACACAACCGAACCTTGGTGCACAGACTCCCACAGTCTGATGTTTTAATGTTTGCTCTTAACTGTGCACTAAATATGCAGCATAATTAGCCTGTGTATGTGCACATCCATAAATAAGGAGGAGTCATGAAAGATTTGTATCATGTAAATCCTCTTTCTTCACAAACCAAAGCAGATACCCTGATTTATATTTTGCGTCATGCATTAATAGTCGTCCTTACAGACAACTGCAGCATTTTTTTTTTTAAATTGCACTGGAAAGATAAAGGCTACATGTTGTTTGAGAGTTAATTTGAGTATAATTTCCAGCTATTAGCACTATGATATGCTTATCTAGAAACTATACACACCACAGATGTGAGGTTATGTATGAGGTTTACATATTTTGCCTTTTTGGTCTTCATGTGGGACAAGTATAAAAACAAGCACACAATGTTTTACCACATTATAGGAGCATGCCATACTTATCCATTATGCTGATTTAATGTCAGTAAGGGTCTAATGAAGGGTTTACAGTGATACATTTTAGCTTAGTAGCATAAATATGATTTTTATAGTTTATAGACTGTTGGGCTTTGAAAAATAAATATTACAAACTTATTGTCAGGTCTAAATGTGTCTGTGTTTCTGGAAGAGACTATGGACATTTTAAATCTGCTTTTCAGTAAGTCACTTCTATCATACACCCATCTAACACACACATTGTAGAGCAGCCTGTTATGTCCAGTGAATGCAACTCAGAAAAGGTGATTTTAATGGCCAGAAAACATTTTACAAATTTTAATTGCAGTAATAATTTTGACAGAGTCATAAGTTAAAGAGGTGCTGTAAAACAAATGTCTGTATGAGCCCTTAAAAGGATAGTAAATTATAAACATCAAAATTTCTGTCATCATTAACTCACCCTCACATCCTTGTAAAACTATATTTATGTATGTATGTACTGTATGTACAGTATGTATGTATTTTTCAACTGTTTTGTCCATATAATAAAAGTCGGTATATTCAAAACAACAATGAATATCACTGACCTAATTAAACAAAAATATTAAGCCATTTTTAACAAAATATTTTGTTTAAATTTCAAACCTGAATGTATGACTTTCTTTATTATGATAAATCTGCATTACTAAAGATGATTGCATTTTTATAAGTACAGATAGCAGATATGTTATTATCTGAAAACTATGAAAATATACCAAAAACTTCAGTTTCAAATCTTCAAACATTATTTGAGTTTTGTTATTTGTATCTGTGGCTTGTCTGCTTATTGGCCCTAATGTAGGTTTCCTGCTCTTTGGGCTTTATGTAAGTCATGTATAAAAATACACAGGAAGTGTTTATCAGATTGTATGAGCCAAATGTGGTACCATCTACCTGTCACTAAACCTGAGGAATATTTCTCTTCATTAAAGTTGTACAATGGAATTCCAGAATTTGAAATTCCAGAAATTGAAGTTCCAGAAGGGGATTTTTGTGATGTTGAGATGGAAATGGATTATGAATTAGAGATGGAGGATGATAATGGGGAGGGCATAGAAGATGAAGAATCTGAGACTAAAAGACCATCTCGTCCAAAAGCTGGAAATCCAAAACACCGAATCCAGTACAACCACCAAATCCAGCATAACCGCCAAGGTCCTTGCAAAGTCCAAGTAAAAGTGAAAGACTACTTACGCCTCTGTGTTGACTGTTACCTTCTGCAACTGCCTGTTTCGGGGTACGACTGCATTGATATACTCCTTAAAGGTAAGGAATTTGACTCAGAAACTGACTTTTCAATTCAAAGAGCCATATATTTTCCATATATTATGATCAAATGGCATTTAGATATCATGAAAAAAAAAATCGTTTGCGTTTTTATATTCACAGGTAATAAACAGGAAGTGTAAGAGAGATCTGTCACGTCACGCTGTTGAAGAACCACGCAGGAGGCATGTCCGGGGCGATCCTCCGCTCAGTCGCTCGGCTTTGCGTTGGCTCGTCGACCGCGGTGGGAATTGACTCTCCGTCATCAGTGGGCTAGGGCTGATGCTCCGCACCACGAGGAGATGGTGGGCTGGGCACTGGGTCTGGAGTTGATCTGACGAGAACATCCACAGGGCAGGTGGTGGATGGTGACCCGTTTCTCACCAGAGTCCACTCCACGAAGGCGACGAAATCCTCTCGAGGACCATCTTCGGACGACGGCGCTCTGCTCGCGGTGTTCAAGCTTGCGTCATAGAATGAGTATAGTCTATAGGAATAGTCTCGTATGGTCCTCGAGAGATCTATCCCCCTGCTCCAGCAGGAGGAGGAGGAATTCCGGGCAGGTGAAGGGATCCATAACAGGAAACACAACGGAAACAAAAACACTGAGAGAAAAACGAGAAAACAAACGGAGGGGGAAACACGGAGGTAACTGTGTTGGTCAGTTCTTCTGTCACGCCATGCTGTTGAGGAAGCACGCAGGAGGCACGAGTAAACGACAACTGTCTTTAATCAAGGAAACTCAGGAGAAAATCCACAATAGGAGCTTGAGCAACACACGTAGAGAACGAGTAGACCTGACAAACACAAACTGAACAGACTAGAGCTGTGTCCGAAATCGCTCACTCGTTCACTAATCCCTATATAGTGTATGGCAGTTGAGTGGACTATATCAGAAAGGAGTGAACGAAATGAAGTGAACGGATTCGGACGGTGACGTATAGACTGCGCTTGAAACTTGGAGCTGTTGCAAAAATATCTTCGTCACACATGTAGGCCTACTTTTATATTACATGTAAATTATATTAATAGCAATAACACTCAGAATTCGGAGAGCACTACAAAATGGCTGACACCTGATATAGTGCACTATGTAGTGGATAAGGAGTGGTTTCGGACACAGCTTAGGAACACAGGGCAATCGGGGGAACACAGGTGACATCAATGGAACATAATCAAACTAAACGAGGACAGGAGCATGACCAAATAAGGAAACACAGGAAGGACTACGGGGGCAAAACAGGTCCAAAAGTCTGACAAGATGTCAAAGGAGCGAAGAAATTCAGCCGCTGTGCTCTGGCTGCCAATATTTGTGCCATCATTACAACCATCATCACCATAATTATTGTTTCTGTTGTCACTGTAATTGCTAAGAATGGACCTGGTTATTATAACCATGTCATGTCATTTAAATTTTCAGATCCAGCCATTACAATTACAATTAAACATCAGCATCAGAATCAGAATCAGATTTTGCTTTATTCGCCAGGTGTGCGCAAACACGCAAGGAATTTGTTGTGTTTTTTTAAGGTGACATCAACAGCCAAACTTGTGGCTCTGGCTATATGAAATGCTATATGATGCAATCTACATTCATCTTTTTTTTTTTTTTAATCTTCATTAGTTTTGTATAAAAAAAAATTATTTTATTGTTACTGTTTGATGCTTATTATTAAACATTGCATTCAACTGTACATATTTTGTCTTTTCATTGGATGTTTCTTAATGAGAAGTACACTCTTAAAAATAAAGGTGCTTCATGATGCCATAGAACAGGGTTCCTCAAATCTCACCCTGGAGGTCCAATGCGCTGCAGATTTTAGGCTCCCAACCAACCCTGATCAAACTCATCTACCTGTGATTTTCTAATGATCCTGGAGACATGCTCAGGTGTGTTTGATTAGGGTTAAAGCTAAACTCTGCAGGAAAGTGGATCTCGTGGGCCAGATTTGAGGATCCCTGCCATAGAAGAACCTTTTTGTCTAAATGGTTCCATAAAGAACTTTTAACATCTGAAGAACCTTTCTGTTTCACAAAAGGTTCTTTGTGGCGAAAGAAGGTTCTTCAGATTATAAAAAGTTAAGAAAGAGATGGTTCTTTAAAGAACCTGTGACTGAATGGTTCTTTGTGGAACCAAAAATGGTTCTTCTATGGCATCGCTTGAAGAACCTTTTTGAAGCACCTTTATTTTTAAGAGTGTATACTGGAATTTACCTTTTCACCACGAGTTTATGTAGTTACAGCTCTTTGAGTTAATGCTCTGAATGAATTTACTTTTGTGTTGAACCAGCACAGGCTTCAGATCAGCAGCACATCCTGGAAAAAAGTGTCACTGTGATTCTCTTGCAAAGAAATACACAGCTGAGTCCTCTTCTGACAGTCCAGACCGTTTCAGATACATCATGCTTTTCGAATCATCTCTGGTGATTTCAAGCCTCCCCTTAAAGGATTCTGCCTTATGTCCACTTCCAGAACTGTAGCCCAGACCCATCCACACAAGTGGTTTTCCAGCTTGATGTCTGATTCAGTGCATGCTACAGCAGCCAAAGCTGAACCCGGATCCTCTACAGGACAGAGTCAGAGTTTCTCCAGGCTTTTTCTGAACTGTGCTTTCAGTGGACTCAGTTTTGACATTGCAGGCCTATAAACCCTAGTGAAAAAAAGTATACTTTATTGTATTTGTAATACATTACCTGTTTTAATAGTACATTGCAAATATACTAACAAAAAATTTACTATCTTTAAATATATAAAAAGTATATTAGCATCATGCTTTTGTCTATTTTCACAATACAACTTTTAACACACTTTAAAACAATTGTAATTTAGTATATTTTCTAAAAAATATATTTTACAAAAATATACTTGAATTGAAAGTTCTGTTTATTTTTTTATAAGTATATTTATTTGCACTTAAATATATTTTATGAATATTTTTTAACTCTGTGCTGAAAATGATCATTGTAACAATGCATTGAAAGCATACTTTCAAAGTACATTATTAAATAACCTGAAGTTGTAGTATATTTTAAGTCACATTTTTTGAGTAAATTTTAAGTGTACTTCTTCATGCTTGGAAGTCACTTCATTACTTGGACATACAGTGTTTTCAGAAAGTAATAACACAAATAAATAAACGAATACATTATAAAGTGTAGTCAATTAAACACTGTCTATATTGCATGGCCAAAAACTGAAGTTCACTCACTCTGCATTAATATTTTATAACGGCATTATTATAACATATCATTATAAATTGTATGGAGAAATAAAGCTGGAAAACAACAATTGGCATTGATATCTGTATAAAGCTGCAGAAGTAGTTCCCCAGGAATCAGTTTTTAGTCTCTTTCAATATTGTTTGGAAGTTGAATGACATACAGTTTGTCTTTAGACCTAATAATTGCACACATTTGAGTGATTATTACAGGAATGATAAAGAAAACTGCTCACTGAGAAAAAACTTGTAATGCTGTTCACTTTATTTAAACAATTCCTTTTGATTTAACACCATTATATCAGGTTTCCCATTCAAACACGACTGCATCATGTTGAACAGACTTGAAACAACTTTTTTTCTTTTAAATAATGTTTTTGGAGAAAATATGTTTGTATAGAGTATAGGGCTATAGGTTATTATAAATAATTAAAAGCTTATCAAATAAATACATAAACAATAGTAAATATATTTACTATTTTTATATTTATATATATTTACTAATATTTACTATATTTCCTTCACTGGGGGAAAATATACATTTAAATTTACTACATTTTTTTTAAGGTAAGTGGTTGCAATCAATTTATTTTAGCTACATTTAAATTAACAAATTTAGTTGACTAACTTTCAAAAAAAATTTATTTAAATGTAGCTAAAATAAATAGATTGCAAC
>JADLZN010007898.1:34411-58739 GCA_018155175.1 Sinocyclocheilus anophthalmus
TATATAAACATACTTTTTTGTGTGTGTGTGTGTGTTGTGTGCTTGTTGTCAGTCGGAACAGAACAGCCAAGTCTTTTTGTCTTTTAACCAGAAGACGGCTGACAGAATTCTAACCGACACTCGCACGCCACAGAAACAATTCAACAGGTAACGTTGACCAAACCCGCCCATATCACTATAATGGACAATACTTTGAACTTTTTCTAATCGTGTATTTAATGATACGCTTCGTCAGTTTTTCATCTAGCTATCCATTTTGCTAATTAAGTTTTCTAATGCAGCCGAAGCCCCGGTAAACACATCGGCTCGAGTAGCATTTATGATGGCTGTTTTGCTAACGTTATTTACCATTTCAGACTGATATTTGCTCCTCACGTTTTTTAATTCGAAACTCATACTTGCACATTTTTTTGAAATCAATGTTTTCAGAGCAAAGGCAACGAGGAGTGCTTGGATGTCAAAGGCAACAAGATGGCTGCAATACTATGGGCGTAAAGTGAAGTAAGTAGAATTCACATTGACTTAATTGATAGGTTTTAGTGTTTTGCGAGATGTAAACCATAATTTTCGGAAAGGTTTGTTTAAGTACGTAACATTTCTTCATTTTTGGATGAATTGCTATTTTTGCAAATGTAGTGGCACAAATGTGTCTTCTGAAGCAGTAACTTACAATATTTTGTAATGGAATTTAAATCTGAACATTGATCAACTCATGCATACACAGCCCAGTCAAATACTGGTTCTTTCACACCACATGACTGATATCATGATATCCAAGGATCAGTGATGTTTGATGTAATGTAGTGTGCCACCGTTTTTGATTCAGACTGTATTGGCAGAAAGAATAACATATTAAATTTCAGTTTGCTTTTGATTCAGAGTCATTATGCTTCAGAAGAATATGAGTTGGGTCTTGAAAGTTCTAGTTATAGTAGGCTTTCTTAATATGGATTACAAAAAAAGGTATTTTGTGTTATATTTCCACTTGCACTTATCTTAAAGTTGCTTTGGGTTTGTATAAAGGTGTGTTGATTTATTATTTATATTTATTAAATTATATTTATTTGGATGTTTTATTAATAAAAACACCCCTGAATTTTTTTCCCAGTTAAATCCAGTTAACCAACAGCTCTGGAAGACAAGTTGTGAAAATTACTACAAGTTTTTGAAAAGTACTACAGGGTTTTAAATGGGCACAGGTCCTACTGAATAAACACTACTCTGATCCTTCACACCTTTATTTTCATTTATGAAAATTTAAATATGTCTTTCCACACAAGGGTTAATTTTATGATTTGTTGTGACATATACTAACACTTTTTTTAATGCATTTAGAAAAAGGAGCCTGACCAGGTGAGAATCATTGCTGTTGAGGAGGAAGAGGAAATGTCATGAGGGAACCCACTGGATGTTTTGATTGTCTTTGAAGATGGAGAGGTGATGTCAACCAAGTCAAGGATCAGTGCACTGCTGCTGCTTTTGCACTTTATGCCCTCATTTAGAGTACACTAACTTCTCAAAGCAGCTTTACAGAAAATGCATGTGTCTACATTACAATTTAGCCTGACCTGTACTATAAATGCTATTCTTTTCAACTTGAATAGTGTTGTATCATGTGATTTAAAGTGATGCTATATGGGTGTACTCACTTCTGTTGTATACTGTATGTTTGACTAATACACTGGAAGCAATATTGACGTGACATACTGATACAATTCCTCACCGCTAATCATGATGTTCATTTTATTAAGTAGTACGTGTTTAATACAGGAGATTTACAGTCTGATGTAGTAAAAAGAAAAAGTTGTATGAACATGCCCTCTGACCGTACCTCTTTTACTTTGATATATGCTGTACTTGTGTGTGGAAACTCCACAAGTACATCTGATGTGTGAGCGGCCATCAGGCGCGAGTGTAACAAAGAGCAATTCTTAATTTTTTGGACATGTATAATTTAAAATAGTTTTGTACTGTGTTTTTGTTTTGTTTTATTGTATTTATTTTACGTTCGGAATAAAGTAAAAAATCAAAACCAAATTCAGCAGAAAAAGTGAAGTTTGTGTGTTGCTGCTGTTGCTAAATGTTTTAATTTTTTTGTGTTTCTTTCTTTCAGCGTTCTTTTTATTTAAAAACATGGTGCATTTTATGTTTTGCAATGCTAAAACCATTTGAGGTTTAAATAAACACTGTTTGAATTGTTAATAATGTGTCTCTGTCTGTCATTGAAGTTATGTATTTATTGTAATGACCTTAAAAAGTGGATTCAGCATTGGGGGAAAATTAGCATATTTTTACTCAAAAATAATACATTTATACAGGGACGCGGGAAGTAGGGGTGCTGAGGGGGCTGCAGCACCCCCTGTTTTCACAAGGTTGTTCATTAAATTTATTCGTGTTTACAATTTACATTATTTATTTGTAAGTAGCGTCTTGACAATATTTGTATCCATTTCCGAAGGGGTCTACAATACAGCAACCACATGCTCTAGTCCTTTATAACAAGGAGTGGTCTTACTTTGTACTTTCGTGATTTTTTCTATTGGGACTGATTAATCGCTCTTGTGAGACATTGTTCTGATCGCTAGCGATTTGAATCTGCAGCTTCTGATCGATGTATTCGATCACGGCGTGTCCATGGTCCAGAGTAGTCGAGGGACGCATTGTGCATCGAATCTCAGTGTAATGTAACGCAATCCAGTTCCATCGTTATTCCTGCATTCGATCTAAGTTGTCTCACATCACGCAAAACGCCACCCCCCCCCTCCTCCACGATCTTGTCTGTGACTCGTCACGTCTTATCGTGATTTGTACTGACATTTCCGCCAACTGAAATATGTTTTTTTAAAAACCCCAACCACGTCAGGTTGACTTTGCACTCGGCAGACTTACTTCAATAATTACGGCGGGAATACAAGACTCCGATCGGTTGCGTCCAATCATGGAGAAGGGCTCTGCCTGCGTGGATGATTTGCCAGTGTCACGCACCTTCGTCCTGATTGACTGATATTCGACTTTGATTTGACTCGATCACGGTGTGCTCGCATGTTAATGCCAAGTTTTGACCGCAGCCTATAGGATATCTTTTACAGGTTCATCCAATAAATTCAGAATGTTGGAACAGTTCATGTTTATTATTCAGTAATTCCAACTCAAACTGTGAAGCTCGTGGTTTTTAATAAAATTCAATGCCCGACAGACTGAAGTAGTTTAAGTCTTTGGTCTTTTAATTGTGGTGATTTTTGCTCACATTTAACAAAAAAACACCAATTTACTATCTCAACAAATTTGAATACTTCATAAAACCAATAAAAAAAAACATTTTTAGTGAATTGTTGGCCTTCTGAAAGTATGTTAATTTACTGTACATGTACTCAATCCTTGGTAGGGGCTCCTTTTGCATGAAATACTGCATCAGTGCAGCGTGGCATGGAGTGATCATTTTGTGGCACTGCTGAGGTGGTATGGATGCCCAGTTTTCTTTGACAGTGGCCTTCAGCTCATCTGCTTTTTTGGTCTCTTGTTTCTCATTTTTCCTCTTGACAATACCCCATAGATTCTCTATGGGGTTCAGGTCTGGTGAGTTTGCTGGCCAGTCAAGCACACAACACCATGGTTATTTAACCAACTTTTGGTGCTTTTGGGCAGGTGCCAAATCCTGCTGGAAATGAAATCAGCACCTTCAAAAAGCTGGTCAGCAGAAGGAAAAATGAAGTGCTCCAAAATTTCTTGGTAAAAGGGTGCAGTGACATTGGTTTTTCAAAAAACACAGTGGACCAACACCAGCAGATGACATTTTACCCCAAATCATCACAGACTGTGGAAGCTTTACACTGGACTTCAAGCAACTTGGGCTATGAGCCTTCTCCACCCTTCCTCCAGACTCTAAGACCTTGGTTTCCAAATTAAATACAAAAACATTGCTCACCCCCGAAAAACCCCCCCCCCCCCCCCCGTCATCTGAAAGAGGACTTTGGACCACTGGGCAACAGTCCAGTTCTTCTTCTTAGCCCAGGTAAGACGCCTCTGACTTGTCTGTGGTTCAGGAGTGGCTTAAAAAGAGGAATACAACAACTGTAGCCAAAATCCTTGACACGTCTGTGTGTGGTGGCTCTTGTTGCCTTGACCCAGCCTCAGTCCATTCCTTGTGAAGTTCACTCAAACTCTTGAATCGGTTTTGCTTGACAATCCTCATAAGGCTGCGGTTCTCTCGGTTGGTTGTGCATCTTTTTCTTCCCACTTTTTCCTTCCACTCAACTTTCTGTTAATATGCTTGGATACAGCACTCTGTGAATAGCCAGCTTTTTTGGCAATTAATGTTTGTGGTTTACCCTCCTTGTGAAGGGTGTTAATTATTGTCTTCTGGACAACTGTCATATCAGCGGTCTTCCCCATGATTGTGTAGTCTAGTGTACCAAACTGAGAGACCATTTTGAAGGGCTCAGGAAACCTTTGCAGGTGTTTTGAGTTGATTAGCTGATTGGCATGTCACCATATTCTAATTTGTTGAGATAGTGAATTGGTGGGTTTTTGTTCAATGTGAGCCAAAATCATCACAATTAAAAGAACCAAAGACTTAAACTACTTCAGTCTGTGGGCACTGAATTTATTTAATACACAAGTTTCAAAAATTGAGTTGAATTACTGGAATAAATGAACTTTTCCATGACATTCTAATTTATTGTACACTTACACAGAGGATAACCAACCGTGTTTGAAGTGCTTATAAACACTCTATTGCATTGATTAGATCTTTCAATGTTTGATTAGTATGAAATATGTATATCTACAGTCTCTATTTAGTTTTTATTCACTTAAATGACCAAGCCTAACATAAATGATAATGTTTGTGAAATTAACTTTATCTCATGACAGATGAGAACTGCAGTTTTACACCACAAGTGTATTTGTACAAACCTGTTTTTGTATCATTTGCACACAGGTTTGTGTCACTGTGCTTGCCTTGCACAGAAATGCACAGCTGAGTCCTCTTCTGTGAGTCCAGACAGTTTCAGATACACCATGTTTTTTGAATTGTCTCTAGTAATTTCTATTCGTCCCTCATTTTAGTCTTGTCCTTGTCCATTATTCCAAACACGGCCCATCCACACCAGTGCTTTTCCAGGTTGCTGTCTGACCCAGTGCATGTGGTAGCTTCCGAAAGTAAATCCTGATCCTCTACAGGAAAGACTCAGAGTTTCTCCAGGCTTTACCTCTGCTACAGAAGAAATGGACTCCAAATTCTGACCTTTCACTCCTATTGAAAAATAAAATAGAAATAAGATCATAGCATCAGGTAGAGTGAATATTTACTGTTACAGCTTGAGATGGTGCAAGGTTTCACATTATGACACACACTTGCAAAGGCCAGTAAAAACAGAAGGTGAAGCAGGTTGTTGGACATCTTTGATTCAGTGAAGTGAACTCATATGAGATCCAGTGGAGAAGGACTGATCACATATATGTACGTCAAATGAAGGGTGGTGACGTCATACAGATTTAAGACCAAAAGGATGTTTCAAAATATTCAAACAGGCTAATTTGTTAAATTATATCAATACTGGGAGTATGTGCAGTTAAAATCAAGACGTCTGTTGGAGTTGCTATTGACCTACATTTTGCATTTACATACTAAATATACATTTATGAATAATAGCAACATGATTTTACATGGTATCATTTTATGTACCGTAGCTATTTAAAATTATATATTTTTGCCCACTCCATAAGTGGATGGCACTTATTTAAAGAGCATCATTTGACCATCATTCAAAAGTGACAAAGAGTTTTTCATTTCACAATAAATGACTATGCATTTAATTATTTGTTTGTTTGTTTGTTTATTTATTTAAGCTTAATAATGTAGACTTATAATTATATTAGTAGACTAGTAGACTTACTTAGTATATAATTTCAAAAGACTACATCTATCTGTCTTTAAATGTAATGCAGTAGATGTTATTTTATACAAACTTAAACTTTAATCAAATTTGATTTAAATGATTTACTCATTCATCAAATTAACTTATAACATTATAACTATTAAACTACGAAACTACTATTAACTATGAAAATACAAACATTTATAACTACTTGGTAGGCAGTAAATGTTTTCTTAAGAGATGTTGTGTTCAGTGAGTAGAACAGCTGCTCCTCAGCAGGCACTGAAGTAACAGACACTAGCAAGTACAGACTACTAGCATTATTGTTGTAAAAGATTAATTCGATTTTTTTTCATAGTCATGAGCTTCATAAGAATAAATCAGTAAATAAACAATACAATGATGACAGTATCAGTAATAATATCTAGACTTTCTGAAAGATTCTAAAACCATAAAAATAGACTTCACTATCATGAAATAATGAAAAATAATTATAATTTATAACTGGAAAGCAATATGGTACGTTTTTAATAAAGAATGTACACTAATGTTTGAGTCATTTTTATGAATATTTAATGAGTATTTATGAGTATTTAATCTGCATCTGAAACTGAATCAGTAATTAGAAGTAGCTTAGTGATGATTCTTAGCATAAAGCTGTGTAATTGTGTGCTGAGTGCTAGTGTGGTTTTTGAACAAGGCAGCAACTGCTCTGTGTCACTGTGGCTCTCTCTCTCTGGCGCAGTAATACACAGCTGTGTCCTCAGTCTGCATATTCTGTCCTTTCAGGGTCACTGTGTTGCTGGAAGACTCTCTGGTAACTTGAAATCTACTTTTCAGGTTATCACTGTAGTGTGTGCCACCGCTACCACATATCTCTCCAACCCATTCCAGAGCTTTTCCTGCAGGCTGCCGAATGAAGTGAGTACAGTAGCTGCTGTCAGTCACTGAATATCCAGAGATTTTACAGGACAGAGTCAAAACCTGACCAGGACTTAAGACCATAGAATCAGTCTGAGTCAGTTCAACACAGTGGACACCTGAGGGGGAAAATATGGCCAGCCATGTTAGAGATACGGCAACATTATGTATAGCCAAGAGTATTTTCATTCTGAAGTATCTCTATAGAAGTTATAAAGACTTACGAGAAGCAGCTGCCAGCAGCAGCAACAACCAGAGAGATGAAGAGATCATGGTTTGAGACGAGTGAGAACAAGCTGCTTCTTTTCATCTTAATACTCAAATAAAGAGGAGGAGGGACAATATTTGCATACAATACTGCATATCCAACCCAGTAAATGAGTATCTGCATATCTTTTCTTTTTTTTTTTTTTACTTTACATTTTTTTCAGAAGACAGCATTGACAGAGATGGATCTGTGACTAAACATATTTAATTCAACTTGATATTTGTTTTTTTCTTATATATTCACTTAAGGTCATTCATGGCATATGTATCAGCAATCATGGCATTTAAATAGCTTATATTCTAGGTAAATATAGGTAAATATTGGCCAGTATATCATCCATTAGGATAATATATATTTGGTCTGTTTCTTTGGCTCAGAGTTGTACTGTGCTGCAGCGCCATCTATTGTTGTTGTTGTTGTTGTTGTTTTAATCTCATTTTCCTCCCTGGCATGTTTTTGTACAGTTCAGTGCTTTTTCTGCATCATCGTGTATTTCTTGCACAGTAATATAGAGCTGTATCTTCTGTTGTCAGACCAGAGAGTTTCAGATACACCATGCTGTTTGAATTATCTCTAGTTATCTCTATTCGTGGGGTGGGCCCGTCTGGGGGCAGGGGCTTTTAGCATACTCTGTTTTACTGGCATCATACCAGATAACCCCCATCCAGATGAATGTTTGTCCTGCTGACTGTCTGATCCAGTGCATGCTGTACTGTCCAAAAGCAAATCCAGATCCTTTACACGAGAGATTCAAAGTTTCTCCAGGCTTTTTGGTGACAGGACTTGATGGGATGGACTCCAGGCTCTGACCGTTAACACCTAAAACAAAAAATTATAATGGCCTGTCAGCATTATCATATACAGTACATCTATTAATCTATTAATGAAATCTGAAGCCAGAATTAAATATTATTACACAGACAAATAGATTGTCTAAACATACTAGTAAAGCACATCAGGAGAAAAAATAAGAATGAAATGTCTGCCATTTCAAATGATGCAGGATTCAGGAAGGTCAACTGCTACAATGTCATTGAACACTGCTGGTACAAATACTGTATGTAATATCATTTACATTTGGGTGGAGCTTTAAAATTTATCAAATATGCCACTGTTGGTGAGAAGTATAGAATCTCCTTTTTTCATAATATTAAATGACCATAATATTTTGTTTGTCATTTAATTTCCATTTAAAGAATTATCTTTTTTATTTTTATTTTTTACATGATATCAGTCTGTATTTTTTAATCTCTTCAAACATACTTTAATAAGAATGTCACAAGTTCTATAGTTTTATATTTTAACAATTTCAGTAGTTCTGGGACTTTCTCAAATCTGTGAATTACTGTTCTTTGACCTCTTCAGTCATTTTCATGTACTATTTAATGTTTATGCATTCATTACATCCAATTATTATTGTGATGCTTATGAAGCAATATTGTGTTTCTGGCTACTGTTAAATAACAAGATTACCTATAAATCATATCTTCCACATATTGTAAAGAACTAGCAAATAGCAAGGGTAAAGTACTGCAAAAATTGATGATTGTTGAGTTTTATTGGTTTCTTTATTTTGGTGCAAATTATTTTTAGTGATTAGACGGGAAATTATCAGAAACACTTTTAATTTGTGATATGATGATGGTGTTTTTGTACAGGGAGGCTGTTGGCGTCTGTCACTGTGTTTATCTGGCACAATAATACACAGCTGTGTCTTCAGCTTGCATATTCTTTCCTTGCAGTGTTATTGTGTTACTGGAAGTGTCTCTGGTGATACTGAACTTGTTTCTCAGGGAATCCTTGTAGGCTAAGTTTCCAGCAGAGCCGATTAATCCAATTACACTCCAGAGCTTTTCCTGCAGGCTGACGAATCCAGCCTGTATGCTCACTTGTAACTGAATAGGAGACTTTACAGTTGATGTGGAGTGGCATCAGGAAGGGGGGGGGGGGTGGGGGGGGGGGGGGGGGGGGGGGGGGGGGGGGTTGGGGGGGGGGAGGGGGGGGGACGGACAGTCAGAGCTCCGGCTGAGTGATTTCATTGAATCATACCGTATCAAATCAAATAATACCTGTTAATAAGAGAGCATGATGCTTAAAAACTGTTAACAAGCTTTTTAGCAACAAAATTATGTATCACACAGAAAAGCAGACTAAACTTACAGGATATCACTGCCAGAAGCAGCACTAAAGATGAAGAGATCATGGTTTGTTTCACAGTGTAATGGTGTGAAATTGTTATAATTCATCAAACTTTGTTTGTTACTTTGGTTAAGAAAAACCAAGTGCAGAAAGACTGGGTAAGGGATGACCCATCGTTTCATTATGAGGGAGGGGTTGGGAGTATATATAAAATGATTGCGGAATGGAATGGATTTATTACACCGCATTTAATCGTGGTGTTTATCGAACATTATAATCACACTACTTTCTTGTACTGCATGTGTTTGTTTAGAAGAATGTGTCATGTTCTTTTGTGTTGCTGATGTGGTATACCCCTCTCTTCGATCAATGGTATATTCCCCTGGTGCTGCACTCTTCAGTCTTGTGTGAAACATTCTGAGGAGAGGTATGTGTCTCTGTTAATGAACAACTCAAACATGTTCCTAGAGCATATTAAATAGAAGTTACAATGAAATCAGAACAAAATATTTTGGTAATACCGTTGTTGACCCTGTTATGTGTAAAATTAGAGGTTGTACACGTTTAATACTTGCATAAACTGTATCGCTTTAAACCTGCGATTGTGTCGTACTTTCATGAACGGTACAACATCTGAAATATCAGTTTATGTCCTGTGTTTATTCTCATGAGTATGATGGTGCTTGTTAATGTTAATCTGAGTTTCATTTCATTACATTTTGATGACACAAGTAGTTAATTCCTTGCTGCACAAAGTGAAATGCGCGCCAGTAATCGGCGGTGCATTTTGGGTAATGTAGTTCATGACTCAAAGCATGTTATATGTGTTAAAGAGAAGAAACAGAAACTGAGTTGTTACTTTGGTATTGTAAGTCGCCTGAATATTAGTAAAATGGGACAATGTACTAACTAAATGATGTATTTGCAGATTGTGAAACCAGAACAGATGATTGTTGTTGTAACACTGTCCCATTTCATGCTTGCAGGTATGAGTTATTGTGTTCATTTTGTTTTATTAATTTTCAGTGTTCATAAATCATATTAATTCTATATAAAAATGTGCCTTTGGTGTAATGCATTATATTGAGTGGAACAATTATTCAATTACAGTTACTGTAAAGAAAACAACCTGTAACATGAGTCTTGTGTGAAACATTCTGAGGAGAGATTGTGAAACCAGAACAGATGATTGTTGTTGTAACACTGTCCCATTTCATGCTTGCAGTAAACACCCAAGAAAAGGCATTACTGGTGTTTGTCCTTATTCGAGGTTGATCCTTTGGTGCATCCAGTGTTCCGCTACATATTGGTGCCGTGACCCGGATCAAAGATCAGCGGCTGCAGATCACCGGGGACCCAGTTACAACCAGGATTCCAAGGCCACATCTGGTTATCCTAAATAAGAAGAAGGTGATAAAGTTGTGAATCAACTCAACAGAGAACATTAGACACTGTGCAAACACAACGCAAAAGTACAAAGGACAGAGGAAAACACACTATAGACAGAAACTGTAACGGAAATGTCAGTAAGTTTTGAATTTCAAAAAAGTGATCAGACATTGCAGGGGTGTGTAACTGCTGAGTGTGATATTGGCAATGGTGAAAATGTGGATAGTCATAATGTTGTCACAGGTATAATGAGCACCCCCCAAACACCAGCTGGGAATATCACAGGGATAGGACGGGGAGAGCAGCTGATTAGTATGATCGAACACAGGGCCAGGGTTTCTACAATGTCCCCATTAGCAATACACAGACCAGGTGATGGCGTAGGTCAACAAGATGAAGCTGCCCCCAGCCCCAGTCAAAGTCAACCTGAGGATTTAAAACAAACCCTAGTAGATCTAGTTAAACAACTAGGTAGTGAAATAGGAGCACAAGTAGCCTCAAGTTTTGCAAGCTCAAGGACTCAAGAGTCTAACGCTGCAATGACCCCTCCCCAGTTAAGCACCACAGGGCAACATCATGACTGGTCAAAAGTAAATCTAATTCTTAAGCCAGAAATAAAAGAACCACCCTTTTTCCGTGGTGATGGCTCAGACAGGTGTACAGTGACTGAATGGCAAGAAATGATGCAATTGTACTTGACCAAGAAAGGGTGTAGTGTGTCTGAACGTGGTGCAGAGATGATGGACAGGCTACTTGGACGGGCTAAGGATATCGTCCGAATCGGGATTCGCAATAGCCCATTAGTGAACATAAGCAGAGACCCTGATGTTATCTATGATATTCTCAGACAGCACTTTGGAGAGTCTATTTCTACAACAACCCCTCTAGCTGATTTTTATTCAACGTTGCCAAGAGAATTGGAGAGCAGCCTTGACTACTGGATAAGACTTAATAAAACCATTGATCTTGCCAATGAGTGTTTGCAGAGACAAGGGAAGAGGGTTGAAGATCCAGGTCATGAAGCAGCTATGATGTTTGTAAAACACTGTCCCGAACCAGCCCTCCACACTGCTTTTCGGAGTAAACCAGTTGAGAAATGGACTGTTGTGGAAGTTCAAGAAATGGTTGATAGTTATCACAGGGACAAACTTTCAACAAAATCTAGCAGAGCTCAGCATGTAGCCAAGGTTGAAGAGGGAGACATGTCTGGTGCGTGGTGTATGCCTCAAAAGTCTGTTTTCCCAGTTCCCCAAGCCTCTAACAGTGATCATGCTACAATGGATAGAGTGGTGTTCCTTCTAGAGAAACTGCTTTCCACTCAAGAGAAGAGCCGAGGGAGAGGGAACAATCGACCATCAACATCTGCCCTCCCTAATGATTTCCCATGCAAGGTGTGTAACGAGCAGGGTCACACTACACAATCACACTGCTTTAGAGATGGCCTGTGTTTCAGTTGTCACAAACCTGGCCACAGGGGGTTTGAGTGTCCGGAGAGGAAACTAGGCACAGTAAGAAAACCCACTCCTTCTGGGCCAAGTCACAATTTAAACTAGAATGCCCATACCAGGAGGGGGTCAGTGTGGGCAAAGCAATAACTCCCCCAAAAGCCACAATTTTTGATAATCAATCCCAAGCAGAGAGGCCCACTAGCAGTTGTAACGTTGTGTATCAGAAAGTCGTCAGCAACGACAGTCTCTTTTATGCACCAATAATAGTACAGGGTTCTGTTGAGCTTAAAGCTTTAATAGATAGTGGGTCTATGGCCTGCACCTTAAGTGAATTAGCCGAATGCAAGCTAATCAATGAAGGGGTCCTACAAAGAGAATCAAGTAAACCTTCTAAGATAATACTTGTCGGGTGTGGGGGAAAGCAGACACCACCCAAATGTGAATATGAATTAAATATTGACCTCTTCAAATGCAAAATGGCAGTGCCTGTGCTTGTAGTACCTGGCCAAGTGGACGACATGATTGTTGGGTCAAATGCCATAAAGCATGTGATGCAACATCTGAAAAAAAACAGTGGTATTGGGACAACCTTTCTCAACCAGCGACAGATGAGAAGGGCTCTTGATGAACCTGTTAGCCAATGTAGATCGGTGGCAAGGCAAGGAAATACCCAAAAGAGTGGGTACAGTAATTCTAAATCAATGTATTACTTTGGCCCCGCGACATGAGCACCTGGTATGGGGGAAATTGAAAGAGCAAGTGCCCTTATCCATTGGCAGCACTGTTGTTGTAGAGCCCACGACGTCTAAGTCTGCACCGAGAAATGTACTAATTGCTCAAACAGTGTGTCCTTTATGGGGAGACAAATGGATTCCAATGAAGGTAGTCAATTTACTAGATCGCCCTCTCACACTTAGACGAAATACCAAAGTGGCACATGTTTACCCTTGCCTAGCATTAGAAGATCTAGAAATAACTTGTAGCAATGAAGATGATTCAGAAGTGATTCAATGCACATGTGTCGTCAATGCAGCAGAGGAGCCAATGGTTGGGTCTGAATACTCAGGAAAGCTTCACGATTTAGGCCTACATCAAATAGACATCCAGTCATGTGACGTGTCTGAAGAATGGAAGGATAAAATGGCCAGCCTTGTTGTTAAATACGAATCAATTTTCTCCCGGGATAGACTTGACTGTGGTGAAGTGAGGGATGTAGTACATCGGATTAGACTGAAGGACGAGAAACCCTTCAGGTTACCATACAGGAGAGTTCCACCATCACAATATCAGAAGCTTAAGCAGACACTTGAATTTGGAAAAAACAAAAAGAGTATAGAAAGGGATCATTAGTAAGTCCAGCAGCGAGTGGGCTTCTCCACTTGTATTAGTCTGGAAACCTTCTGGTGAACTGAGAATTTGCACGGATTTCAGATGGCTGAATCAGAGAACTGAAAAAGATGCTTATCCCCTTCCTCATCAGGCTGATGCCCTTGCTGCCTTAGGTGGCAATTGCTATTTCAGTACCATGGATCTTACATCTGGGTTCTATAATATACCCATACACGAAGGCGATCGCAAATACACAGCGTGTACTACACCTGTAGGGCTTTATGAGTACAATCGAATGGCCCAAGGGTTGTGTAATAGCCCAGCTACATTTGCTAGAATGATGACCTCAATATTTGGGGATCAAAATTACATGTCACTCCTGTGTTATTTGGATGACCTCTTGGTTTTTGGCAAGAGTGAAAAAGAAGCCCTGGCTCGTCTTGAGCTGGTATTTTCACGCTTGAAAGAACATAATCTGAAGCTAGCCCCAAAGAAGTGCTACTTCCTAAGGAAATCTGTCAAATTCTTAGGCCATATAGTCACAGCAGAAGGCATTGCTGCGGATCCTGCAAAAGTTTCTACAATTAATGAGATCACAAAAAAAGATCTAATGGAAGAAGATGGGAAAACACCTTCCTACACCAAGGTCAAATCTTTTCTAGGCATGGCCAATTATTATTCACACTTTATTGAGAATTTTTCACGTCTGGCAAAACCATTATTCCAGCTAACGGCGGGGCAGAGGGTTAAGCGCAGAGGTGCAAAGGTCAGTGCCAAGCCATACAGACGCCTCAGGCCAGAAGACTGGACATCAGATTGTGAAATGTCAATGGAGGAGCTTAAGAAGGTTATTAGCACCACCATAGTTTTGGCTCACCCTGACTTTGAAAAGCCATTTCTCTTATTTACTGATGCCTCAATGGATGGTTTGGGTGCAGTTCTAAGCCAGATAGTTGATGGTGAGCTCAAACCAAGACCAGTTGCATTTGCAAGCAAATCCTTGTCCCGCTCTCAAGCCAGGTACCCAGCACATCGGTTAGAATTCTTTGCACTTAAATGGGCGGTGTGTGATAAGTTTGCTCATTGGTTAAAGGGGGCTCGCTTCACAGTACTAACTGATAATAACCCATTAACATACATCATGACCAAACCCAAGCTAGACGCTTGCGAGCAACGGTGGGTCTCAAAGTTAGCGCCTTTTGACTTTGATCTTAAGTACATTCCAGGATCACAGAACATCCCGGCAGACCTCCTGAGTCGTGAGCCGTTTGCAAAAGGGATTAGAATAACTGAACTTGGCAATAAAGCAAATCACATGAGCCTCGAATCTGTCCAGAATGCATTCAAGCTATCTGTCAATTCTCAAGAGCAACATAATGGTGGGAATGAATGTAGAGTCAGACAAGAAGTGGGAATGGAGGAGGTGAAAGCCATTATAGAGTCCAGCCTAGACTGGGATTCCACCTTACCAGTGCGCATAGCCCAGTTGTCCCAATACTCAAGCCATATGTCATGTGGTCTGTCCACCCTTCCAGCGTTTACTGTTGAGGAAATAAGAAAGAAGCAAAGAGAAGATGATGTGGTGGTACGGGTGATCTACTTCCTTGAGAGAAAAAGACGGCCCTCACGGAGAGAGAAGGTTCACGAGACGGCTCAGGTGCTCCGTATGTTGAAGCATTGGGAAAAGTTGGAGATAAGAGATGGAGTCCTTTATAGGAGATCTAAAGATAAAGTTGGAAAGAGAAGGTATCAGCTTGTAGTGCCTAGCTCTCTGAAGTCAACAGTCTTAAGGGGCACTCATGATGATGTAGGCCATCAGGGCCAGAGTAGAACCCTCCATCTAGTCCGTCAACGATTTTTCTGGAGTGGCATGGACAGCGAGGTGAGAAAGTATGTGACACACTGCAAACGATGCGTCCTCAGTAAGACGCCCGAGCCAGATGCCAGGGCACCTTTGGAATCAGTCAAAACTAGTGAACCATTGGAACTAGTGTGTATTGATTTTTGGTCTGCTGAGGGGAGAAACGGAGACAACGTGGATGTACTCGTTCTCACAGACCATTTTACCAAATTGGCACATGCGTTCCCTTGTCCTAATCAGACAGCAAAAGTTGTGGCTCAAAAACTCTGGAACCAATTCTTCTGTGTGTATGGATTTCCTCGCAGGATCCACTCTGACCAAGGAGCGAATTTTGAGAGTAGACTTATATCTGAGCTGCTGGAAGTATCAGGAGTAAGGAAATCTCACACCACCCCCTACCACCCTATGGGAAATGGCCAAACAGAAAGGTTCAACAGAACTCTTGGCAACATGATTCGCTCTCTCCCCGCTAAAGCAAAAGCGCACTGGCCCCAGATGATACAAAATTAACTTTTGCATATAACTGCACAATGCATGAGACTACTGGCTTTGCCCCATTCTACCTCATGTTTGGCAGAGTCCCAAGACTGCCAGTGGACATCATGTTTGGGAGTGTGCTGAGAGACAATGAAGTGGTGGATTATGATGACTACGTCAATTCATTCCGGAAAGACCTAAAGGAAGCTATCAGGATTGCTCAAAGCAGCACAACACATGCTCAGAGGAAGCAAGCTGAACAGTACAACAAACGAGTCAAAGGTGTTGCCTTGGAGATTGGAGACAAGGTTCTGTTGGCCAATCGTAGGGAACGAGCAAGAGGAAAATTGGCGGACCTGTGGGATTCAACTGTCTATGTAATCACATGGAAGGATCCTAATGTGCATGTTTACAGAGTTGAGGATCCTGTCACAAAGAAGAACAAAGTAGTTCATAGGAACTTCATACTGCCTGTGAATTTCCTTCCAATCGGCCAGGATAATGCAGAATCGACTGTACTTTCAACCTTCTCAAATGACAGATCAGACATAGGATGGCCAGAGAAAGGAGCACCTGCGTATGCCGATGAGGACTATGATGACCAGAGGACAGCTGCTTGGGTGCTTCAGACCAAGGGCCCAGAGATTCAACCCTATGAAGTCTCAAGAGTGGATGCACAAAGCAAACCCAGGCAAGATCCTGTGTGTAGTCAAGATCCATCTACTGATTTTTTTGATGATTTTGAGAATAAAACTGACACTGGAGACCCAGATGAACAGTGGAGTGAACACAATCAGTTGGAAGATACTGTGCACAACACAATTGCATCAGACTGCACCCTAAGCAGTATTAATGGCTCACATGACTGTTTAAGGCAGCGCTCTAGTGAGAATAGTCCTGAAAGTGTTGACGAGATTGACACTAGGGAGGAAGATAACAGTGAAAAATTGAAAAGTGGTACCCTGCATACACGGTCTGGTAGAATGGTGAAGCCAGTAAGGAGATTGATTGAATCCATGAGTTTGTTGATGGCTGAACCTGGAAAAAAAGAGACTCTTACTGCTTTGATGCAGATGCTGTCCACCTTTGTTGAAATATAATGTGATATATGATCTTACAAGAAGGGACATAATGCAGTTAAAAGAGGTTGTTAAATACAGTTTGTAAGAAAAGTGTAAAAAAAAAAAAAAAAAGAAGAAAGGGGAATAACATTTAACTGATCTGTGGATATATGTATATGGGCATTTATCTACCTGGCAGTTTAAATCTGCAGTCTTCACGGACGACTTCACGTCATGGTTTTAAGGTCATGTAAGGAAAAAGGTGTCCCCTTTCATAACTTCTTCTTTGTTCTGTAAAGTTTGATGAAATTGGGCAGGGTGAATGTAATGGTGTGAAATTGTTATAATTCATCAAACTTTGTTTGTTACTTTGGTTAAGAAAAACCAAGTGCAGAAAGACTGGGTAAGGGATGATCCATCGTTTCATTATGGGGGAGGGGTTGGGAGTATATATAAAATTATTGCAGAATGGAAATTGCGATTTTTTTTTACACAGCATTTAATCTTGGTGTTTATTGAACATTATAATCACACTACTTTCTTGTGCTGCATGTGTTTGTTTAGAAGAATGTGTCATGTTCTTTTGTGTTGCTGATGTGGTATACCCCTCTCTTCGATCAGTGGTATATTCCCCTGGTGCTGCACTCTTCAGTCTTGTGTGAAACATTCTGAGGAGAGGTATGTGTCTCTGTTAATGAACAACTCAAACATGTTCCTAGAGCATATTAAATAGAAGTTACAATGAAATCAGAACAAAATATTTTGGTAATACCGTTGTTGATCCTGTTATGTGTAAAATTAGAGGTTGTACACGTTTAATACTTGCATAAACTGTATCGCTTTAAACCTGCGATTGTGTTGTACTTTCATGAACGGTACAACATCTGAAATATCAGTTTATGTCCTGTGTTTATTCTCATGAGTATGATGGTGCTTGTTAATGTTAATCTGAGTTTCATTTCATTACATTTTGATGACACAAGTAGTTAATTCCTTGCTGCACAAAGTGAAATGCGCGCCAGTAATCGGCGGTGCATTTTGGGTAATGTAGTTCATGACTCAAAGCATGTTATATGTGTTAAAGAGAAGAAACAGAAACTGAGTTGTTACTTTGGTATTGTAAGTCGCCTGAATATTAGTAAAATGGGACAATGTACTAACTAAATGATGTATTTGCAGATTGTGAAACCAGAACAGATGATTGTTGTTGTAACACTGTCCCATTTCATGCTTGCAGGTATGAGTTATTGTGTTCATTTTGTTTTATTAATTTTCAGTGTTCATAAATCATATTAATTCTATATAAAAATGTGTCTTTGGTGTAATGCATTATATTGAGTGGAACAATTATTCAATTACAGTTACTGTAAAGAAAACAACCTGTAACATGAGTCTTGTGTGAAACATTCTGAGGAGAGATTGTGAAACCAGAACAGATGATTGTTGTTGTAACACTGTCCCATTTCATGCTTGCAGTGAACACCCAAGAAAAGGCATTACTGGTGTTTGTCCTTATTCGAGGTTGATCCTTTGGTGCATCCAGTGTTCCGCTACAACAGCACAGTTTGAATGAACTGAAGCGATTCGTCACTCCCTCTAGTGATCAGATGAATGTGTAAACTGACTCATACCTGCTGTTTAAATATGCAACAGGAAACTTTACATAATCATATGCATATCACACTGTCCTGAAAATTATTTTAAAAGCTTTATTTTTTAATTTATTGAGGTAATTATTTACATGGATAATGAGCAGAAATGTAAACAGTTTGCAGACATTGTGACTGTAAGCTATTTAATTTTTTTTTTTAACACCAGCTAAACACCTAGAAGTGACAAAAAATATTATTTATTGCTTATATTAAAACATTTATGGCATTAAATTCAGAAATGTTGGCTAACTGAAAAAAATAATAAGTTTACTTTTTTCTGTTTTATTTTACTTTGGTTAAAATTTATTTTATTTCAAACAATAATCAATAACACTGATTCTGAAAGTATGGTTCTTTTGGACCTACATCAGAAATAATCAAATTTAACTATGTTAGTGACATATTTTAACAGGCATTAATCTTTCAACATCCCTGATCTGCAGAAATCTACTTTTCATCACACAAAGGCATGCAGAGAGTGCCCTCTATTGTAATATCAGCAGTATTCTTATCGAAGATGACTTTAACCTTGACTTTATAACAGTTACAGGTAATCTAAAAATGTCCTTCATGTGGTAACTTCTAATAAATTGGTTGCATTCAAGTCAAAAATATAATTTAATCTGATTAAACCAAACTGATTGTACTATAAGGTTACATCAACAAAGTAAAGTCTGCGGGTCATTTCTCAGACGTTTGCTGGGCTGTGAAACACTGATGCAAGTAAGAGTCATTTTTGTAGACTATTCCTACAGTATGTATGGGGGACTGTTTATTGCTCGTTTCATTCAAGATGTTTTTGGCCAGAACTGCTTGTGTTTTGTATCACTGTGTGCTCTCTCTCTGGCGCAGTAATACACAGCTGTGTCCTCAGTCTGCATATTCTGTCCTTTCAGAGTCACTGTGTTGCTGGAAGACTCTCTGGTAACTTGAAATCTACTTTTCAGTTTATCACTGTAATATGTCTTACCATCACCACATATCTCTCCAACCCATTCCAGAGCTTTTCCTGCAGGCTGCTGTATCCAGTGAGTCCAGTAGCTGCTGTTAGCAGGGCCGCTGCCGGCCAAATGGGTGCCCTAGGATTTTATTGTTGTGCCCCCTCCATCAAATATTATAGAAGTAAAAAATAAATAAAAAAAACTACTATAGGGGTCAAAATAGAACTTTAATAAAATATAAAAGTAAATAAATAAACTGTATTTTACAAATTTACAATTGTAGCTCTACAGTTCCAGTGACTTTCATTGTTTTCTGATTGATTTTATGGTCTCAAACATTCAGAAATCACACAAAATAAAATTAAGCAGTTTTACTACGATAAAACTATGGTTAATTTTTGTAAGGGTTGTGATATGCACATGTTTTTTGTTGAAGAAATTATAAAAGCTGTGTCATCTATAGCAAAAAGGTGGCCAAAAATTAAAGATTAAGTGAATATTTTAATAAAATGTTTGCCCAATAGCCTAAACAAGGATTTGATTTTCCTGTAAGTGAAGCAGCAGCAATTACCAGGCCTTTGGCTCTCTTTGCAGGCATTTGTAATAACACGTAATGTACATAAATTGTTTATTTTGTATTATCCTACATCATGTAACAGTGTTATTCGATGAAACCATATAATTATTAATTAACCAATCATTATGGCCTCATTTGTTTTTAAATAATGCATTTTAAGTCATTTTAAAGGCTATTGTTGTTTTTGGTTTGTTTTTATAACCACAAAATATTTCGTATATTGTCTTGTAATTATTATTTGAATTAACAAAACCATGGTTAATTTGTGGTAATACCACCCATGGCTACAAGAACCATGATTTTTGGTTTTATTAGTGTTAAAACCATGGCTAATTTTCGTAAGGGAACATGGAAACAAAAAAATATTAGGCATTTGTTTGTGATTAGTAAGACACATGTATAAAATGTATGCAGTGCATGGATAATTGTGCGTGCATCTATTAATCATTTTGAGTCTAATACCATCCCATACGATCACAGTATTTCACAGTTTGCGTGCATAAATCAAACGTAGTTCTGCAAACACATAGAATTAGCGTTGTATTGGAAACAAATAAAATGTAATATTGTACATTTTAAATTACAACCTAGCAACGTTAGAATGTGCATTATAATCGAATATTTCTATGTGATGGAATGCAGTTGATCAGTCAATATTTATCACCATATGTGAATGAGGAAGTAGTTTTTGTATTGCTTTGACACTGAACTCATTCACTGTGACTCTCTAGCGCAGTAATACACAGCAGTGTCTTCAGTCTTGAGGCTGTTCATCTGTAGGTACAGTTGACTGCTGGAATCATCTCTGGACACTGTGAACCTGCCCTGAACTGACTGGGAATAGTAGATTGGAGAACTAGCTGTGCTGATGTATGCAATCCACTCCAGTCCTTTTCCAGGGCTCTGTCTGATCCAGCTCAGATAGAGATTTCTGAAAGTAAATCCAGTTATTGTACATGTAAGTTTGTGAGATTCTCCTGGTTTTTTAACCACTGCTTCAGACTGAGTGAATGTCTGACATTCAATACCTGTGGAGAGAAAAACAAAACAATATTACATGTAATGAAGTATAATGTTACATTTTTGCACCATTGTTGTTTATGTAGTGACTTACATGGTAAGACTGTCAGAATTACAAATATAAAAAACTTTTTTAACATGGTGTTTAAGTTTAAACCAGAAAAATAGCCTTTGTTTCCAGAGTTCAGATGTCAGTTCAGATCACAAAGATACACCTTCACATTTAAAGAAGTAAGCTGATTTGCATATTCAAATCAGAGAACTGATGATATAAAATGCTGACACATATTTGGACCAGATTAAGATTTTTGTGTTTAATGTTTGATCTATATAAACAGACCATTATTTTGTTTTTTAATTTTCTATTTATAGATATACTGCTCTTTGTGTTGCAATTACTTTTATGTTTATTTTTGTTTAATGGTTTTAATATAAGTTATTTTTTATTTTAATATGAAATTCCAAATATAAATATCACGAATATGCAGAAAATATGTCTTTACATACAGTTTTGAATAGTGCAACCTGGAAAGTGTTTAAAACCACTGAAAATCAATTTAGCAAAATTCAGTAGCCTAAAACGGGATCAATTTTATGGCGGGCCAGACGGTCCAAAATTAAGACTAATGACTTGTTGCGGGAAGTCACTATACTATTGCCAGGAGCTACTGATTTTGCCACGACTCACCTTCCTCACACGGCGGGCGACTCATTCTCCTCACACGGCAGGCGACTCACTCACACGGCAGGCGACTCACTCTCCTCAGCAGGCGACTCACTCTCCTCACATGGCTAGCGACTCACTCCTCCTCACACGGCAGGCGACTCACTCTCCTCCCACAGCAGGCGACTCACTCTCCTCACAAGGCAGACGACTCACTCTCCTCAGCAGGCGACTCACACACCTCACACGGCAGGCGACTCACTCTCCACACACGGCAGGCGACTCACTCTCCTCCCACGGCAGGCGACTCACTCTCCTCACACGGCAGGCGACTCACTCGCCTCACAACGGCATGGCGACTCACTCTTCTCCCTCACACACGGCAGGCTACTCACTCTCCTCTCTCGGCAGGCGACTCACTCTCCTCAGCATGCGACTCACTCTCCTCACCACGCATGCGACTCACTCTCCTCACACGGCGGGCGACTCACTCTCCTCACATGGCGACTCACTCTCCTCACATGGCGGGCGACTCACTCTCCTCAGCTGTCGACTCACTCTCCTCACACGGCAGGCTACTCACTCTCCTCAGCAGGCGACTCACTCTCCTCACGCGGCGGGCGACTCACTCTCCTCAGCAGGCGACTCACTCTCCTCACATAGCAGGCGACTCACTCTCCTCACACGCCAGGCGACTCACTCTCCTCACACGGCATGCGACTTCCCGCTCCCGGAGCATGCGGGCGACTCACTCTCCTCATCTGGCGACTCACTCTCCTCACACGGCCGGCGACTCACTCTCCTCAGCAGGCGGCTCACTCTCCTCACACGGCGGGCGACTCTCTCTCCTCACACGGCAGGCGACTCACGCTCCTCAGCAGGCGACTCACTCTCCTCACATGGCGGCCGACTCACTCTCCTCACAGGCGACTCACTCTCCTCAGCAGTCGACTCACTCTCCTCACACGGCAGGCGACTCACCCTCCTCAGCAGGCGACTCACTCTCCTCACATGGCGGGCGACTCCCTCTCCTCAGCAGGCGACTCACTCTCCTCACATGCCAGGCGACTCACTCTCCTCACACGGCAAGCGACTCACTCTCCTCAGCAGGCGACTCACACTCCTCACACGGCTGGCGACTCACTCTCCTCACATGGCGGGCGACTCACTCTCCTCAGCTGTCGACTCACTCTCCTCACACGGCAGGCGACTCATTCTCCTCACACAGCGGGCGACTCACTCTCCTCACACAGGCGACTCACTCTCCTCACACGGCGGGCGGCTCACTCTCCTCAGCAGGCGACTCACCCTCCTCACCCGGCGGGCGACTCACTCTCCTCGGCTGGCGACTCACTTTCCTCAGCAGGCGACTTACTTTCCTCAGCAGGCGACTCACTCTCCTCTCACGGCAGGCGACTCACTCTCCTCACTTGGCGGGCGACTCACTCTCCTCAGCAGGCGTCTCACTCTCCTCACACGGCAGGCGACCCACTCTCCTCACATGGCGGGCGACTCACTCTCCTCAGCTGGCGACTCACTCTCCTCACACGGCAGGCGGCTCACTCTCCTCACATGGCTGGCGACTCACCTTCCTCACACGGCAGGTGACTCACTCTCCACGGCAGGCGACTCACTCTCCTCAGCAGGCGACTCACTCTCCTCACACGGCAGGCGACTCACTCTCCTCACACGGCAGGTGACTCACTTTCCTCAGCAGGCGACTCACTTTCCTCACATGGCAGGCGACTCACTCTCCCCACCCGGCTGGCGACTCACTCTCCTCACACGGCAGCCGACTCACTCTCCCCTCACACGGCTGGCGACTCACTCTCCTCAGCAGGCGACTCACTCTCCTCAGCAGGCGACTCACTCTCCTCACACGGCAGGCGACTCACTCTCCTCAGCAGGCGACTCACTCTCCTCACACGGCTGGCGACTCACTCTCCTCACACGGCGGGCTACTCACTCTCCTCAGCTGGCGACTCAATTTCCTCACACGGCGGGCGACTCACTCTGCTCACACGGTGGGCGAGTCACTCTCCTCACACGGCAGGCGACTCGCTCTCCCCACACGGCAGGCGACTCACTCTCCTCAGCATGCGACTCACTCTCCCCTCCCCCTCACATCACACGGCAGGCGACTGACTCTCCTCAGCTGGCGACTCACTCTCCTCACATGGCAGGCGACTCACTCTCCTCACATGGCAGGCGACTCACTCTCCTCACGTGGCTGGCGACTCACTCTCCTCACATGGCTGGCGACTCACTCTCCTCACGTCTCTTTTCAAATACTGTGATGGTGCAATAACTAAATACATCGAGTAAAGTTGATCATTTTTGTGTTGTAAATAAATGTTCAAATGCTCAAAGGTTGATACATAAAATGTATTTTTTTTACTCAAGCATTTCAAAATGAGCCTTTTTTCATAAGTAGTACATAATACACATTACACATTTATATACTGGATTGCATGAATCAAGCAAATTCAGATCTATCAAACCCAAGAACAAAACACAAAAATTATTTATGTAATTTTTATAAAATTAACGTTTCCCCTTAAGTAACAAAGCCATTATATTAGCTGTGCTTTGCTTTTACAAAATCAAACCAAAGCAAATAAATTGACTAAAAAATATTGCACAGCAATATTCCACTCAATTATGTCGTAATAACGAGATGTTATGTCGTTTAAAAAAAAAAA
>JADLZN010007899.1:0-44467 GCA_018155175.1 Sinocyclocheilus anophthalmus
CACACAGAGACCACACACACACACACACACAGACGACACACACACACACACACACACAAAAAAAAAAAAAAAAACACCCACACACACACAGACCGACCACACCACATACCACACACACACCCCACACCCAATGCACAACGCCCCGGTACTTAGCACCCAGAGACACAGACAACACACCCACACACAGACGAAGACACACCCACACACACACACACACACACAGACATACGCAACCCCCACACACACCACACAGACAGACACACACACACCACACACACACCCACACACACAAACCACACAGACAGACACACACACACACATACACACAAGCACACACACACACACACAGCAGCACACCGACAGAGATCAAAGATTATCCTCAGCAATCGAACGACCTGCTCTATTTCACACACAGCTGCAGGTCTTCAGTCCCGTTTTGAAACCAAATTTCATGGCTAATCATTACAAAAAGAATACAATGAAGAAATATTTAAAACATCTTTCGAGGGATTGTGAATCTTTCTGCTGATATACCTCTAGAATGTCGGCTGTGATTCCATTTGAATGATCTGCAAGAATCTCCTCTGATGCCTTGGCCACTTTTTCTGAGCGTGAGTGGCCAGGTTTGTGGCTCTTGGAGTCACAGCAGGAACTTTAGTTGGTCCTTTCTGAGAGTTTCTGTTGTTGCGGTGGTGATGTCTACGGGCAGGCCGTGTGCTTTCGTCTTAAACATCCCTCAACTCATCCAATTCAGAATCCAAAGACAACCACAGTCACTATTCCCGTTAACTCACTGATCTATAACATAACAGCAGCCTGGAATCCTCTCAAAGCAACATGGAGCAAAGAACAACCAACAGTTCAGTACATAAAGAAAACAAACCGGATTTAATACAGTCGGGCCAAATAGACATATCTCCTCACATTGGTCATTCACACCCAGAAATATCTGCACTACATACAATGTGTTGGGTCTGTAGATTTTAAATGTTTTTGAGTATTCTGGGCTGCATCTTTCCTCAAAAATGAATAAAAAACCAAACACAAAATAATGTGGTGGAAAATTTTTATAATCTGTATTTACATAAATTATTAAATAATACTTAAATGTCAATGCTTTCTGTTGATGCAAAACCGCATTTTAGCATCATTACTTATCTTCGTGTCACATGATCCTTAACAATCATCGAATATGCTGATTAGGGCTCAATAACATTTCCTATTGGACACCAATGTAAAATGGTTGGACTGCTTATATTGTGTGAAACGTGATACTTTTTTTTAGGATTCCTTTGTGCATATCATTCACAAGAACAGCATTTATTTAAAATGTATTTTGCAACAATGTCACTTTTGATACATTTTTGCATCAGAGTACACATTGTAATGCATCATAATTATATCCTCTGATGTAATACATTATAAGAATAACCGATTCAGAGTTAATCCTGTAAAGAGTATCATAAATTACAGCATATAAAACAGAACTGGGAGTTGAACATGATCATGTATTATACAGCAACATATTATGCATGAATTATGAAATGAATGCACTTTAATGCATCATATACTGTGTATCACAAAAACAAATGTTTTGACCAAGTCTCCAAACTTGTTTCAGTGTTTTCAAAACCGTGTCTGTCTCACCTCCAGTATTCTTTCGTCATCGATCTCGTTGAACACAGTGCCGTTGATCTGATTGGGCTTCAGCGCCACCCAGTTAAACACCGGCATGCGGAACTTAGTCTTGATGGGCTTCTTGATCTTCACAGCTACACACATGACAGAAAGCACACGTCAACGACCTCATGCCAGTCACACAAACACAAGACATGCAGTCTGAGTGACGAACAGCAGGAACAGATCTGAACGTGTCCGGTGCACATTTGTGAGGGAACGTGAAACCTTTGAGACTGTCAGCCATATTGGATTTTTGCCGATATCCGATAATTTAGCCGATGCCGATATATAATTATTTTTAACAAGAACTTATTTTTTTAGAATTAAATAAACTATAATAAAGTTATTTTATAACAACAGTATAAAATATTGTGAAGCTTTGAAAATAACTATAAATAAACGATATATTAAAGCCCTGCATTCCCCCCCCCCCCCCCCCCCCCAGAAAGATTACCCAGGGTAACCGGAACATTTTAGTTTATGATTTAACATGGTAAATGACCTAAAGCAAAAGACTTTGTAACAAATTCTAAAATCATTTAGAGCTCAAATTTTGTTGAAAAATAAAAAATATTACCATTAATGATTATAAAACGGATAGGTCCGGTCCTTGATTCTGATTGGCTGAGCCGCGTTCGACGCTGTTGTAAATGACGCTACAAAGTAACACACAGCTTTGTTTATGTTTGTGTGTTGCTCTGCAACCACTTTGTTGCAACCAAAACTGATTCTGAGGAACTACATTTTTTGGTGGAAGAATACTGTTTTTATTAATATCATTACAATTTATTTGCTCCGTTTTATTTTGTGAAACCTTATATGGAATAACTGTTTATTAAAGCAATAAGCCCCGTGAAGCCGTGGTTTGTGCTTCGTGTCGTGCCTAGCAACGCCCCTTAGCCGTTACAGATTCACTGTAAACCACGGCTTCTTGGGGCTTATTGCTTTAACATCATAGATATCAAATGATTTAATTTAAGTGTCATGTTTGTGATTTTTTTTTGTTCATGTAAGCCATAGCTTCTGACCTTTAAATCAAAACATACTCATGATTTTATGGCATCAATTACTGTTTTATTTAATCAGAAACACAGTCTAAATCTTATTTGTGGATTTTGCTAAGACATCTATTAAAGCAGGCCAACAGGCCTCTACGACAATGAATGCTTACTGAGCGGCTGTAGGACCTGAGTGAGGCCCGAGTATTTGAGAATGCCAATCTTCGAATCATGATACGGATCTCTGCTAAGTTGCGGATCTTGAGTAAATATATGGAATAAGTTGTACAATCAAACCAGCGAACTGATTAGCGCCGTACGAAAGACGGACCCCTGATCACGTGATGTGTTGACAGGATATTCTGATCCTAATACACCTGGCCACTCTATGATAATGAAACGACTGCAGATGACCGATCCTAGAGAAAAGCGAAAGCACACATGGTCTCACCATGTCTTAATCGGGTTTTCCTTGAGAGCATTGAATCAAAACAAAGACTACTGAGAGGACATCTTCTCAGACGCTGCGCCGGAAAAAAGACATCTCACGTGGTCTCCTCTAGAGGTTCATAAGATCCGGTCTCAAACGGTCTCAGATCGATACGTCCATGATCGACTTTTCAACATTACAGTGTTTTTGTCAACGCTTACACACATTGTCCAACTTTGCCTCGTTTTTCAAAACTTTACACACAAATCCAGGAACTGCACACACAAAATGCAAAATGCCTCAAATCTCTTGTAAAATGAAGCACTGCATTAAAAATATCATAAACACATCTCAAAAGCAAACATTTGCAAACACCTTTGCCATAATATTAATTCCTGTTAGATTTTGTGTGTCACATAGAGAATCGCGTGTTGCGTTTTGCAGAAAGTGTTTTATGAAATTGAAAACTGAGTCAAAGGCTGAGGAACCAGCGTATGGTTTTGCAGATTTGGTGTGTGCTTCTGGTGTTTGAATGTCAGCTTTCAGAAATTGTGTGACAAGTAAATATTTAGTGTGCAAGTAGTTGAAAAAAATTCTAATATTCTTATGTTTTATTTGTGTTTATTTTGATTTATATAAATACTAGGAGAAGGGTTAGAGAAAATATATGAAACGTGCCCTGTGTGTTTAGGCAATGAGACAGACGCTCATGGCTGTTCTCGGGTTTACATTATGAGGATGTGACTCAAACAGCGTCTCAATATGAGAATGAGTCAAATGTTGGGTTTCCTTCATTCATGCAGGTTCACACTTATAATCCAGTTAATGACTGAATCTGATTCTCCTCCCACACACCTCTACACACACACACACTCCACACACACACCCACACACACACAACACTCGCTCATCTCTCCGCTCTCACACACACACACACACAACACACACACACGACCACACCACACACACACACACACACACACCCACACACACCACACACACATTCAAACACTCTCCTCTCTCTCTCATCTCTCTCTCTCTCTCACACACACGACACCACACACACACACCACAAACACACTCACACCCACACACAACAAATACAAATTGCAAATGCTTGATTAAGGCTGAATCAAAATCCACCAATGAGCTCGGATCCAAGGCTATACGAAGAGACTGAGAGTGGTTTCCATTTGAGGCTGAGGGTTTATGGTAATATTGTATATCGAAATAACTCTCTCTCATTGTGTGTGTAGAAACTTCCTGAATTTACCGCAACTATGCCTTATCTACGATCATTCGCCTGTACGTCAAACTGCACACGCGGTTTCAACTGCAAACACAACACAAGCAAACATGCCACAGCGGCACTGGCATTTTTATTCCTTCCTGCCTTATGGTACATTCATTTAATAAGGGACACGTAAATGTTAAATGGTGGTCTTGACAAATTGATTAAAAGTCATTGCATAAATGGCTAGAAAAGTAGAAGTATTTTTAGAGGAAACTTAGTTTTTGCAACTGCCTCGTGCTTTCATCATGTTTTATTATCAATGGCCATGACATCCTGGCATTGTAAGACTGACTTAAAGTCAAACATTCTACAGAATGTTGAATACCGAGTGAATCCTGTTCCATCCCTTCATTTTTTTGTGTTACGTGACAGTAACAAGCTTAGTCCTCAAGGGGCTACAAATCACCTTTACTGCTATTATCAGGTACATTCTATAAAAACAAAAACAAACTTTAACTAACATAGCTGGCCAGCACGATTCCTCTCAAGACAGAATGGATCTGGATAAAATACATTAAAATCAGATAAAACTCCTTGTAACCACGCTTTATAAAACTTTATAAGACTGATTGCTTTTAGGTTAACAGTTTGGGGAAAATATTTTTTATGTGAGTATAGTTATAAAAACTATTAGCCAATACTGTAACTAGATTGGACCTGTAAAAAAAAAATATATTGTATAAAAAATATAATTTTATACTCAATTCTAAAATTACAATACTTTTTACATCTTAATTCTTTTTAAAATTGTAACTGTCCAGTAGGCTGCAACAATTATCAATTGCTAATCGCGATTACATTAATGGATCCACAATTACGTAATCGCATCAAACGCAAGTCCCTTATGTTCTTCTGCACTAAATATGTTTCCTTTTCTACATAATATCTTAGGTTTTTCCCATTATTTAAGTTTTAGTATACAGTATAATACCATTCATATTTATTGATCCATACTTTAAAAAGAAACCAATCCGATGTATAGTTGTCATTTGAGGCTTAATATTATAGAAAAGCATTAAAGGTTTTTCAGTTAGTGTTTTCATCTTATTTTCATATAAAAATACGGCATGCCGTTGCATCAAACAATGGTATAAACATAATTTAATGTAATTGTGATAATTGTAATTAATAATCACAATTACAATTTAAAGGGAATAATCGACAATTATGATTTTTTTTGTCATAATCGTGCAGCCCTACTATCAAGATTTTATTTTGGCTGTGATAATTGTACTAAGCCATTTCACATTTTTAATTATTTCAGTATACAGTATTGTGCAGCCCTTCAGAGTACTGATGCAACTGTAGAAGAACACATTTTACTCTACAACAGTGATGCTAGGAATACAGTATGTATTTGTGCAACACGTTCTCCTCCCAACCGTCACATAGTTACCTTTGCTTTTTGACGCACAGGGTACCCCTTTAGCGTAATTTTTCGACGTGCAGGGTCCTCCATTGTTTTCAGGTGTTTGTCTTAATTTAATGGTTTGCATGCATTTGTAAAAATATAAATAATTTTATATAAATGTATACTTTCATCGGAGCACCTACCCTAAACCTACCCACCTCTGAACAATATAAAACACGTAACAGGCAAATATAAGTGCAGTCACAGGTATTTATTGCAAAACCTGACACAGGGTTCTTAATTTAAAGCAACGGAGACCCTGCAGGTCGAAACTGACCTAAAGGGGTCTGACCAAGCGTCAGTATGTACGAGTGTGGAGTTAGAACTTTTGTTTGGGTCGTGTTATAGTTGTGTTCTAGGTGAAACTCGCTTGAAACTGTGTTTGTGGTTTACCGGACGTTCTAAATGTTTAATTGTCAACTTAATGACAAATCGATCTGGTAATGTTGAGCTTATGTGGATGTAGTTTGTTTTCCAGAGGGTTTGCGGTTCATGGCGGGAGCTCTGGAAAGAGGGATTCTGTCCACTGTGGAGTGTAGAAATAAGAGCTTACATCTCATGGAGCATGTGGTCTCATAGGTTGGCATTACAGTCCTGTTATTTGCTGAACTCTGTAAGCGAGGTCTAAAGAATGTTCCTCTCTGGTTTTTAAACGGTAAGGAAAAGTTCTGCAAAACAGCGTGCAATTCCATGCTTAGTTTCAAGAGGAACAACCAGCAATGCAGCTTCATAGTCATTGTCAGATCAAGATTACAGAGGAACCGAGTGTGTTTTCTTAGAGACTCAAATACCATGCCCACACACACAAGACTGAGCACACACGACATGACACAGAAAACCTACAGTACAGTTTGATGGGTCCCTCTATGGAGGAGAACAGGTAGAGCAAACATAAGCAAAGAGAAAGACGCGGTTAAAGAGCAAACAAAACACAACCTCTGATTTCAAAGATCTGATTGGCCTTTTCCTACAGTGTGCAATACTGAACCCTGAATACAGATTGTTTCATAAGGAATGATAAAGATCAATTTGAGGGAGAATTTACTTACCAACAAACTGTGGAGTAAAACACAGCTTTTTATAATAAGTGAAGCCTTGAATAAAAAAGCTGTTCAAATTTACTGTATACTCTGCACTATGTACGTACACTACCATTTGGGGTCAGTAAGACATTTTTTTCTAAAATAAATGAGTGTTTTTAATTCAGCAAGGATGCCTTGAAGGATCAAACGTGAGAAAATGCATTTATAACCAATGTGTTATTAACTTGTTTTTTTTTTTCTCGAAGACCAAATATGTTTAGTTTCTCCTGACAAAATATTAAGCAGCAACTTTTTTCAACATTGATAATAATAAAAAAAATATTTCAGCAAACTAGATTTATTTCTGAAAGATCATGTGACATTGAAAACTGGGGTAATGACTGCTGAAACTTCAGAAATAAATTTGCATTTTAAAATTATATTAAAATGAGGATCACGTAATGGTAATCTGGAAATGGCAGCATTCTAGAGCGGCGCTCGGATACCAACCATTAATTACATTATTTAGTATATATTTGCTTCGCAAACTTAATCAAACTTCGATAGATAACTTTTCACTTGAGGCATCCGACAAATGACAAAATGACATCGTCCAAGCAACCAATTCGGAAAACAACGATCCCAGAAGCTAATGATTCCCCGTCACTAGAGTCAAGCAGTCAAAACCCGAACTTGAAAGATCTTTTCGCTGAACTTAGTCAAATGAACGCTACTTTGCAGGGGGTAGCAAGTGATGTGATAACTATTAAAGCGACTACTACAGAACTTAAAGAGGCTATTAGTTCTGTACAGGCCAGACTCGACGAAGTTGAGAATCGCATCTCGCACGTGGAAGATTCAACGAATCGCCTGACTGGTGATACTGAGAGGATGGCGAAACTTGTGGACGAACTCTGAAATAAAGCTGAGGATTTAGAAAATCGCAGCAGGCGGAATAACATCAAAATAATCGGCCTTAAAGAGGGGAAAGAAGCAGAATGCAAAATGAACGAGTATGTCCAAAAGATCCTGTCAGAGGGGCTCGGGTTGACGGGGTCGGAGTTCGAGATTGAGCGGAGTCATCGCAGCTTCGGGCCAAAGCCTAATGATGATCAACGTCCCCGGGTCGTTTTGGTGAAATTTCTAAGTTATACTGCGAGGGAGAAAGTCCTGGCAGCAGTGAAAAAGAGTAGGGGATTTGAATGGGAGGAATGCAGGCTTTCCATCTTCGAGGATATGTCGAGAGAGAGAGAGCAATGATGAGGAAAAAATTCTCCGCAGCGAAGAAGTTACTCTGGGACCATGAAGTTCGACATACCCTGGTTCATCCAGCCACTCTGACGTTTACTTGGAAGGGAAAAGCAGAGTTTTACTGACCACATGAAGCGGAAATATATATAAAGAGCAATCCACGACAAGGAGGTTACAAATACATTGCTGTGACTGGGGGGGAAATCTAGTAAGTCTAATTATTATAATACGGTGTGAACACGGGAGTTCTTTTCTTAGTTGGGCTTTGGTCCCGCCTATAGGAACCTTTTTGCAGCGTGTTCTCTTCTGATTGACAATGTATGGATAATTGAACTCACCTGGAGGACATTTAAGGAGGAGAACAGGTGAGAGGAAGGTCTTCGGCTGAGTGAACGTGACGGGCTTTTCGCGCTCAGGGGAAAATGGGGACGCTTTGTGTTGCTCGAGACAATTAGGGTTTGTCCCGGCAACGAAGATAGCTAGATAGATTGAATTTGTGTACTTAGATAACGCTGGGGAGGGTTTAGACCATATGTTCCAAGAGCGTTTCAAAGAGACTGTATTGCGCAAAGAGGACTCATCAGTATTACAGATATTGTGATTACTAAGGAGAAGTGTGCTGTGTACCAAAGACTAATTACTACCAGTGACGTTTTGCTTAATTGCCGTAACTGCGGGGACAAGAATAAAGCGAAGAAGAGTGCGTGCTTTCTTTGAAGATATTGATCCGGCACGGCTGATTCCTTTCCCTAGGGTGGGGTCTTGTGTCCTGGAAACGGGGAAGTGTTTTACATTTTAAGTCTCTTTATGTGTTGTGTGTATGTGTGAGTGTGTATGTTAGTTGTGAGTTTTAAAGTTTATATGAACATGATTTCTCCGTGTACGGGACTGGGGAGGCGCTGATCTTTTCACCTGGTAAACTGATTGTGTGACCACGATTTCTAGTATGCCGTGCGGGGCTGGGAATAACCACTAGAGTGCAATGTTGAAGTTTCACTTGTGTAGCGCCGTTTGTCCTAGTATAGGTGTACAGAGTGAAATGTTCGTTGGACTTATTTAAATGTCTCTACATAACGGTTATATTTTTCTATGTACAATTGTCAAATAAAGTGATAATTTCTATAAAATCCTGGTGTTGTGATGTACCCTCTGGCCTCCATTAATTTGATTGAACCTCTTTAAGTTAAAATAGAGGTTTATTACAATACGTTGTTGAAATGGTGCTCTCGGGAAAAGCTTTGGGGTCTGTCTTCCCTTAAGGGCAGTGTTTTGAGTTTAGTTTTTTCTCCCTTATTTGTTTTGTTTTCTGTATGTTTTTCAAGGTTTCATTGTTCACAAAAAAAAAGTTAAATAATTGGTTTTCTATCAGAAATGGCTGTGGGTATAATACCAGTTTATATGTTAAAGGTTTATTTATTTATTTTTGGAACTTAACAAGCAAGTTGCATCGGAGCACAACAGGTGCACAGTTTTACACCGTGTGTGATGGATAGACAATGTATAAATATCATATCTTGGAATATAAATGGCTGTGGGTCACCTGTTAAAAGAAAAAAAATACTTGCATATCTTAAGATCAGAAAAACTGACATTGCCTTTTTACAAGAAACACATTTTAAAGATGAGAAGGAAGCTTTGAAACTTAGACGTGACTGGGTTGGACATGTGTTTCATAATTCTGTGTCAAGCAAGAGGAGTGGAGTAGCCATACTAGTGAGGAAGAAAATACATTTTGTATTGATGAATCAACACAAAGACTAGGAAGGTCGTATACTCTGCATAGAAGCAAAGCTCAACGATGTTAAAGTAGTGTTTTGTAATGTATATGCACCAAATAAGGAGGAGCCTGAATTCTTTCATGAGGTAAACAAAATATTAGCCAACCTCGAGGGACATGTTATACTTGGAGGTGACTTTAATCAAACTATGGATGGCATCCTGGACAGAAGTCAAAACATCAGATCAATCCCCAGAGATAGGGCTGCTATTCACACTCTTAAAGATGACAATGGATTAACAGATATTTGGAGACTGGTTAATCCACGAGAACGGAATACACATTCTTCTCAAATTGTCATTATTTTCTGATCTCCAATTCTTTAATTGACTCTGTTGCTGATTGTATAATTGGAGTAATAGGATTGACAGATCATGCACATGTGGAATTAAAATTAGAAGTGAATGTAGATTTTAAGAAACGGGGGAGGTGGAGACTAAATACCTTTATGCTGGAGGATAAGGTCTTTGTAGACTCAGTGCAGGATGACATAAAGATGTTTTTTGAATTTAATATTGGGTCAACTCAGAGATTAGCAACAGTATGGGATGCCTGTAAAGCATTTATCAGGGGAAAATGTATTGTTTATGCAAGTAGAAAAAAAAGAAAGTGTAAGAAAAGTGAAACTTTTAGAAAAACAAATCGGTGATCTAGAAAAGGAATTGGTTCAACGTTTTACAGATTCAAAATGTAAACAGCTTTGCCAATTAAAATTTGATCTTCATGAATTATTTCATAAAAAAGCATAATATGCATTATTTAGATTGAAGACCAAGTATTATGAGAGTGGGGAAAAAGCAGGGAAACTCCTTGCTAGACAGATAAAACAACATGAAGCATGTCATGTCATACCTGCAATTAAGGAGGGAAATAAGGTGCTCACCTCCAACAAAGAAATTAATAGGGGTTTCAACCAGTACTATTCAAAACTGTACACATCAGAATCCATTTACAGTCAGAAGGAGTTAAAAGACTTTCTAGCTAATGTTACATTGCCCACTTTAACCCCTGATGAACGAGCCTCAATAGATGGACCTATAACACAGGAGGAGGTCAGAACTGTTATAATGTCTTTGAAATCTGGAAAATCACCAGGCTCTGACGGATTCCCAGTAGAATATTATAAGAAGTTTGTTGATGAGTTGACCCCGATATTAACTGAGGTATATGCAGAGCTACTTGAGAATGATATGTTGCCTGACAGTTTTAATGAAGCCTTAATATCACTCATACCAAAACCGGATAGAGACACGATGGATCCTGCTAATTACCGTCCCATAAGTTTATTAAATGTAGATTGTAAAGTGTTAACAAAATTATTAGCCTTACGATTAGAAAGTATTTTACCTAAAATTATACACAGAGACCAGGTGGGCTTTATTAAAAATAGATCTTCATCTGACAATATGAGAAGGCTATTAAATCACTCTAATCTAGATCCCATTGCTGCAATATCGCTTGATGCGGAAAAGGCCTTCGATAGGGTGGAGTGGGGGTTTCTTTTTGAGGCTTTAGAAAAATTTGGCTTTGGTTCAGGTTTTGTGAAATGGGTTAAAATTCTTTACTCCAATCCTAAAGCAGCTGTAATAACTAATGGACTAACATCATCCCTTTTTTAATCTATCTAGGTCTACACGCCAAGGCTGTCCTCTTAGTCCACTACTTTTTACATTAGTTTTGGAACCACTTGCTTCAATGATTAGAGAGAAACCAAGAATTAAAGGTGTATTTGCAGGGGATACTGTTATATGCCGATGACATATTGCTAGTAGTTAAAGACCCTGCAGGCTCCTTACCAGTACTCCTTAATATGATTGAATCCTATTCTAAATTTTCAGGATATAAAATCAACTGGCATACAAGCGAGGCCAGATCAGCAGTGTGTTGGCGTCCGCATCAGTGCAGTGAAGGTGACCTGGATACATAAAGGATTGATTTAAGTATCCACCTACGCCCTAAGGGTAGAGAATATAGGAAGGGAATATGGTGACCTTTGTTGCAGAAAATACTAACAGAATTAGGAATAAGTGTAGATAAAAATGTTAACTTTGGGGGAAAGATTACTATGATAAAGATACGAGAGCAACCACTGTGTAATTAGGTCTCTGGGATGGTCCCTGTTACTAGGCCTCACCAATAATTAATCGATATATGCATTATTAAACTTTTTTGGGAAGGTAAACAACCAGGACTTGGCGTTAAGAATTTTTTGCCTAGAGATAGGGAGGTTAGCATTGCCTAATGTAGCTCTATAAAATAGCATTTGAAATGTCTAAGCTCACTAGACACTGGGAGGAAGAGGATTTAGATTTTGATTGGGTATTAATAGAACGACAACTTACTTATCCTTTTCGGCCAATAGAGACTTTTTCACAAAACTCAGAGGGGAACTTACAGCATCATATGATCAACCCAATATTGCTTCATTCTAAAGAGGTTTGGAAAATTGTCCACAGAAAATTTAAGATTTCTCACATGTGTCAGCATTACTCATCAGTGTGGAATAATCCTTATGTTAAGGTAGGGAAAAAGCCCCTGTTTTGGGGGCAATGGTTTAGAAATGGAATACGTACTCTAAAGGATTTATTTAGTGATGATAAGCTTTTATCTTATACTAATTTAAAAGAAAAATTTCATTTAGAAGGTCGGGATCACTTCTGGAAATATTTACAGATTAGAAACTGTTTGGTGGTAAAGGTTTCTATGGGACAAGAAAATAATTTTTTAGAAAAATTTTGCGAACTACCAAGACCCCTTCAAAAATCATCTACATTTTATCAACTCAGTTTAAAGATTGGTGATAAGAACTGTGAAAATTTGAGATTGATTTGGCAAAGAGACATTAATAGTGACATAGATAAGGACACTTGGAACAGAATTTTGTCCAACAGTGGAAGGTACAAAAGGAAGCAAGAGGTAAATTTATCCAGAATAAGGTATTACATAGATATTATTATACACCAGTGCGACTTTTAAGAATGGGTTGTCTGATTGATAATAAATGCTGGAAATGTAAACAAGAAACTGGCACATACATTCATGCTCTCTGGCAATGTTCAAAGATTCAATCTTTTTGGGAAATTGTGTTGAAATATCTTGGAGGATGTTTGGGATTTAACCTTCCATTTTAATCAAGGATTTGTCTTTTAGGAGATAAATCGGAGATTCCTCAGATTAAAAATAACGAGTTTTTTTTTTTTTGTAATCACGGCAGTATGACTGATACTTAGATTTTGGAAAGATATTCAATGTCCTTCACTTAAAATGTGGATTGAATCTATGATAGAGAATGTATCATATGAAAAAATGTTAGCTAAAGTGAATGGAAATCACATGGATGTTGACTTGTGGGAGAATTTTATTCAGATTGTTACTTTAGGCATGGATCTAGTATCAGTCATCCTTTGAGGTGTGACTTGATTACCCTGTTGTCCTGTAAGTGCATATTTTAATCTTATTAGTATTATTATTATTATTATTTTACGCTACTTACTTTTGTGTTGTTTTGTTTGTATACAGTGTTTTATTATTTATTTTTTGAATTTACAAAAAAAAATTGTACGTGGTATGTTTTGTTATGTAAAAATACAGAAAGCCAATAAAACTTCATTGCAAAAATATATTAAAATGTTATTTAACATTTTCAGAGTTTTTTTTCACAATATTTATTTTTTTTACTGTATTTTTATCAAACAGATACAGCCTTGGTGAGCATTAGAGACTTAATGAATATTATGAAATTATTTCAAAGGTAGTGTAAATCTTTTCCAAATGTTTTTATGTGCACGTTTCTGTAATATTCTAGTGTCTGCAGAGAGCCTCCATCTATTTCTAACACTAATTATTACTTCTTGTCTAATGGACATCCATGTTTGCTCCACTCAAATCAATACAAAACTTTACGCAAACTTTACAAAGATGAAATCAGATTAAGAAAATTACCATTTATTTTTCATCTGATGTTTTTTTTAAATTTTTTATCTGATATACTGTACAGTCAAAGAGATTATGACTCGCTCTTCGGCAGAACAGAAGTGATTCACTTGAGCTTGTTCAGACATTAAACCTTTTACAGGAAGCCTAACAAACCGCTTGAGCTGTGAGGATTGTTATCAGCGATCAGTGAGAGGAGACAGTGTGACAGCGGCTCCAGAGACCCGCAGCCATTCTCAACTGATGCCTGAACTTTAAACACAAACTAATGCATACTTCAGGCTTCTTAAGAAGCTTGCGGCATATCTGAGTCTAAATCAGTGGGATTCTCCTCCTCTCATGTCACTGTTTTGGTATACTTATCATAGTTTGTGCATGACTGTTATGGTTTTGTCTTTAGTATCGAGCAGGTTTCATTACCTGCCAGTCCTGAGTTCATTATGACGGTGGGAGATCCGCAGCCTGGAAGTGGAGGAGCCATAGGGGGCGGTGGAGGGGGCATAGGGACAGATATATCCACAGCAGGGAGAGGAGGAGGAGGAGGAGGAGGAGGAGCAGATGGACCGTTTGGTACTGGAAAACACAAGAGGAAGAAGGAGAAAGCAGGTTCAGTAACACTTTATTTTAAGGTGTCCTTGTTACACGTTACATGTACTTACTATTATAATAACAATACATTATGCATATTTACATGCAAGTAACCCCAAGCCAAACCCAAATCCTAACCCTAACAATATAGTAAGTACATGTAGTTAATTAATATTAAATAATTACATTGTAATAAGGACACCTTAAAATAAAGTGTAACCGCAGATTCCTCTAGCCGTTTATATATTTGATTGATTTTGAAAAATTTACTTTAAAAAAATATTCACCTAAAAAAATGCATTCTTGTGCCCCGGTTATTACACTTTCCTTTTAGAGTATTATCTAATTTCAGATTTCTCCCCTTTAACAAACTGTGGTGGGTCTCTTTATATTTCAGCTACATTAGATGTTCTCTTCCTGCCTAAATGGATGTATTTTAACCAGAATAAGCTGCACTGGGATTGATTTTCAGAGGCATTTTTTAAACCTTTGTAAGCCAAGATTAAAAAGTCCTTATGTAAAATGTATCTGTGTTGCCTTTTTTTGGGGGAAAAAAAAAAAAAAAAAAATTTGGATTAGTCAACATTCAATCAGTGTCATCGATCGAATATTGTAGGCTGCTACCAATACAGTTTTTACATGCAAGAGTAGTGACAGATTTAGATAAATTGTGCAGTGGCATTTTTTGCCCATCTTAAATTTTAGGGGCAGTTTTGTTTTGGATTTTGGCCAGAGGCGGACAGTAGTGAAGTATTTTTACTCTGCTTTAAACGTGCATTTTCAAGTGTCTATACTTTATCAGTATTTTTCTTTAAAAACTTGGGTCCCCTGTATATTCGTGGGCCCTTACACTCTACTATTTACTTAATCAAAAAATAATACCAATGCACTTATTGGTGTCATACTGTAGTGCAAAACACATTTTGCCGTGTAATGATGGGTCACAGGATAAGTATAAACTTAAATACAGATTAATTACAGATGTAATTACATGCAGGTAGACAGTGACTACAAAAATCTCGATAAAGGGATTTGTTCATGGAGATGATTGCAGATCAAATAGGGATGGCGCCATCCATGTCAGAGAGTGAATTTGCATGTTCATTCGGGTCATCGCCAGCAAAAATCGCTTGGGTATGAACACAAAAGACACATCGAAAAACGACAGCGATAATCGTCCCGGTGTGTACAAGGCTTAATATCGATTGGAATGTAGTCGAAGTAAAAGTTTTCCAAGAGAAACACTGATAATGCCGATTCTTTTTTAAATTTACTCGATTATTACTGTCCACCGGTTTTGGCCTCAGCGAAACATAGTGAATAGTAGATCCAATAGAATAAATTAGGGCTGCACATCAATCAGAATGTCTAATCACTTCCAATTACGATTCCACAAGTACTTAATCGCGCAACGGCAACATAATCGTGCAATCGACTTATTTTATTCTGCACGCTTAAGATATGTTTTTTTTTCTTTCTACATATTATCTTAAAGGTTTTTCCCATTATTTTAATTTTAGTATGACATTATAATACCATTCATATTTGTACTTTTTTTTATAATTTAAAGAAGAAACCAATCCGATGTATTTGACATTTGAGGCTTAATACTATAGAAAAGTACTAAAGGTTTTTCAGTTAGAGTGTTCTCAGCTTGTTTATTTTCATATAAAAAATACGGCATGCAGTTGCATCAAACAATGGAATAACATCATTCAATGTAATTGTGATAATCGTAATTAATAATCAATTACAATTTCAAGGGAATAATCGCAATTCTGATTTTTGTCATAATCGTGCAGCCCAAGCCTGTACTGCCAATGTCAAAACTTGCATCCAGTACATCATGAGAGAGGTCACTCACCTGTCTCGGCTAGGAGAGCGGAGGTTCAGTCCTGGTCATGAGCCATGGGCCGCACCTCACCGACACCCGCTACACCCTGTGACCCTGTGCAGAGGCCCCCTCCCCTCAGGCGGGACGTCAGGATGGCCAATGTCCCCGTCCCGCTTTTTTTTCTGGCTTGATGGTTCCCTGGTTCTCCACTCGTGGGAATCTTTTTTCTCCGTTGCTCTGTTTCTGATGCCTCGCTTTCCTTCACCAGCAGCCGCCGCCGGGGGTGCCCCTGGAGCTGGCGTCTTTACACACCTCCTTTCACCACAGGGCGCACGAGTTATGAGTCAAGCTAACTCCGGGGTTTTGTGGAACCCGTAGGGGGTGGTGAGTCTGTCAAACGGCTAATTAATTAAATTAACTGTAACATTTAAATATATAAACGGGGCTGCACAATTAATGGAAATAAAGCTGCTTATCACAAGCTGTGTATATAATCTGTAATTATGCATAACATGACCATAACCGACATAAGAGAGCAAGTGATTTTTTTTTAAAGGTTTTCAAATCAATATGAAACAACATTTTAAAAGAAGAAGACGAAAAAAGGAAGCACTGCACTTCAGGAATTAATGGAGGATTAAAAATGGGCATTGCATTAGAATAAAGTCAGACCTGAAATTAGTCATGCAATAAAGGTTGGCCTTTAGTTACAGTATGTGTACTTACAATGTACCTACTTATTACCCTACTTATTACCCATATTATGTACATGTGGACCATGACTGTAAAATAAAGTGCAATCAATGCTTCTTTTTTCAAATGCATTAATATCTGCTATTATTGACATAACCTTTATTATATAAATTAGTTTGTTAACTGCTGTAAGGCAGCACTAATACTGATTCGCGTTAATAGTTAATAAGGCGCAGGTGACATCAGTGGAAAAGTTGTTTTAGAGACTTTTTGACTATGAAGACAAACATTTGTTTCTTTGTTGATGAGCACTGTACGCGTTTTGGAAAGTTCAGCAAACAGTGGTACAAATGTACATTTGGAAAGGGAAGGTTCTATAGATATTGTGTAAAAAAAAAAAAAAAAAAATAAATGTAAGCTTGAAACAGTGCACTCGATGTAACAAACCGTACAGGCAACTCAAGAAATCATGGGGATGTGATGTAAGGATGCATCATTTACCCGGATCGACTCCAGCTCTTTATTTTTTTGCATCAGTTTGTTTCTGTTTTTTCTCCAGCCACGATTTTTGCCATCGCCTCATTCTCTGTGTCCTGCAACCTCTCTATCAGCTAGAAAACCACAAACAAGAATCAACAAGAAATAAGTCTCCAGCTACAGGATGCAGATTCACAAAGACAGAGCACTTGAATCTCAAGAGTCCAGCCAGGGTTGCATAAATATTAAACTTCAGATTCACAGCAATATCACTTTAGTATTCGTGAATCCTGATTAATCCGAATTCTTGACAAAAATCAATACCACACTAATGAGGAAATTACCTCAGCTCAGGAAGTCATCCTTTGGGCAGATGGCCCAACTGTCACAAAAGGTCAAAGGTCAAGCTACATGTATGACTGGGTCCTATCATGTTGCATTATCATTAAAGGCTTTCAGCTGAACTCAATACTGGTCATGTAAGGTCATGTTGTTGGGCAGGTGGTGCATTGTTAAACAAAAGGCCTTGAATGGTAAGCACTCCTGAATATGGCACTGAAATTATTGTTTTTTCTGCTTATAATGAGTGTAGCTGCAAAAACAGTACTAACATGAGACATGTTCTCCTCCAGTTCCTCCACTCTCTCCAGCGCTGCGTTCTTGGTCTCTGCGTCCTCTAACAGAGCCCCGACATCGAACACATTATCCAGGTACGCCTGAATCTGCACATGCAGCTTATCACTCTCGGTGTGCTTCAGTTTCTACTCAAAGACAGCCACAGAGAGAGAGTGATGGATCCTCTGGCAGCTCACTCCACGGTTAGAGCGACACTGAACATTAGCATCAGAAGACTCAGCACTGAAGTTTACTCACGTCCAGATATTCGTCCAGACCCAGCTTGGTGAAGTCGTACTGTAAGTGCACTCTGAAATTCATCTCTTCCACTGAATGAACCACAATGTTGATGAACTGCATGCATGCAACCTGAACGACAATATACACCATACTGAAGACTTTTAATTGATATATTGATGAAGAAAACTGAGTTTTAACTATAGAAATGAAAATGCATAGCATAATAGAAATCTTAATTATTACTCTTATTTAATTATTTTTCTGTACAACTGTGGATTGGGGCTATATTAAAAAAAACTGCAAAAGCGCTGCAGATTTCTATTTCTGCAGAAATAGAACATTTCATTCATATTTTACACGTGCACACAACATATTTATTCAATATATTGTCTTATTACATGCATATTTCACATATAACAAATGTCAGCAGCTTGATTCTTTATATTGTCGCAAAATGTATCTTAACAACTATAATGTGCCTATAATGTCCTAAATGCAACTATAACTCATGAGGATATTCATAAGATATCATGAACATTAACATCATGATTTTCTGTAAAGCTGCTTTGAAACACTGTGTATTATTAAAAGCACTATACAAATAATATTCAATTATCAATATTATAATCAATCAATATTGTGTATATTGATTGCTAAACTTAACGTGCCGTTGTTTCTATATAGCTGTGTTTTAAACTAAAATTGATACATCATGTGCATTTCTTTGGTAAGTAGCTGTGTAATATGCTTGAAAATGTCCAAGCGAGCATTTTTACATGAACATTATCCTTGCAAGCTGCATTGTGCTTTTAGCCATCTTTATTTAATATTTTAGCCTATTTGACAATGCTGTCATATATGATATTATGTTCTTGTATCGCTGCTTAATGACACTCTTAAGTAGGATATGAGTCTCTCCTGCAATAAGCTATTTGTTTGAATAATTATATCTCACAGCCGAAAGTGTCAATCAGTGGTACAGTGTGGTATGCATTTTAGAGCATTAATAATCATGACTGCTAATGGAAATGTGTATATTTGGATGCTGGTCTAACCCATACCATGAAGTCGATGTTATTATCTTCGTTCTTGAAATGCTCCATGAGTTTCTCAAACCGCTGATCTTCTGAACACACCTGCAAAGCAAGAAAGAAATAGCTCATGCATTGAGAGAGAGAACATTAAAATAATGCCCAGAGAAAATGAAAATGAGATGTTGATGAATCTCTTTTAGCCTCTAATAAAATCTTTTGATATTTCAAAAACACCTTGATGCAGTACAGTAGTTCGTTTTTGGTTCTCAAATCATCCCCTTAGGAAATCATACTAGCTTGATCTCTCCTCCACAGACCAGAGAGATATGAATACATTCAGAAGCTGTTGTGATCCTGTGTTGTGATGTGTTTAGCAGGTGTGTGTCTAAACCTATTTACAGTACAGGACAGTCAGCCTAAAACTTCACACACTGCCCTCAGTCATATGTATAGTTATCCGTTATCATGGATCATATCTATTAAGCTATCACTGAGTGGCTTCTGGAACACAGACTACAGCTTTTAAACTGAAAACAGTGCCTCTGTAATTGAATCATTTGTGTGTGTGTGTGTGTGTGTGTGTGGGTGTTAGAAGTAGCATTAGTGTAGCTGTGTAGGCACCTTTAAAATGATCAAAGGCGGAGAGGATGATCTCGTGACCTCCTCGAACCAGACACACAGCAGCCAGCAGCTCCAGCACCAGAGCTTTAGTCCTGCACCAGCAGAGAGCAATATTTATCATGATTACACAGGCTATTACTGCACATTTTGGCAAAAAAAATCTCTTCTGCATCTTTTAGAAGATACAGAAGATTTACACGACAGTTCAAAGGTTTGGGGTCAGAAATGCATAACTGTTTTCACCATTGATAATAATAAAAAAAAATTCTTGAGCAGAAAATCGGCATATTAGAATGATTTCTGAAGGATCATGTGACACTGAAGACTGGAGTAATGATGCTGAAAATTCAAGCTTTGATTGTGAGATTAAATTACATTTTAAAATATATTAAAAAAACAGTGTCTTTTAAATGTAATAGTTTTTCCAATATTGATGTTTTACTGTCTTTCGATCAATAAATCCAGCTTTAGTTGAGCATACGAGACTTGTTCAATGACACATACAAGCCAACAGCTTGCCCCCACAACCCCCACAAAATTCCCATGCTCCACCTTCTGTCATTTACCAGCTGGCGAAAGACCCATCCACCCGCCACACATGAGATTAGGGGGTCTGTTGTGTAGCTGCCGTATTATGATCTCTGAACGAGGAGGCAGTAACGCGGGGGATTCAGGGGAAGCAGGTAGGCTACGGTCTCTTGTCGGGAGGAAGGAACGACGAGCAAACCGTACCTGGTCATTTAATCCAGCCACCTGGGTTACCTGGGCTGAGGGGTAGCTATTGGTTCAGCAGGCTTTAGTGGCACTTGTCGCAGCCGATGGCTCAGAGAGTAGGAGCGGCGTGTGAGACTGACCCGAATGTGACAAGGACATGTAGCTGGAGGGGAGACAGGGTGCACCGATACCGCGGATTGGAAGTCATAGTAAGAGGGCATGCAGGAGGAGTAGCAAGAGTTGTAATGTTCGCCGGGAACATGTCACACAGTGATAAGATGACTCCAGGTGGTGGTGTGTGTGTGACCGTGTGGAGAGAGACCGCAGAGAGAGATTGAGTGTGAGTGGGTGGGTGTGTGGGTGTGTGTGTGTACGACGTTTTTGTGAACAATGAGACCATACATGGGAGATGTATAATGTACAAAGGTCGAGTGAAGTACTGAAAGGTTGTATTAAGAAAAGAGAGGTGACGGTTCAGGACATTTACCCATGTCACCCCACTTTTTCAAACGCTTATAATACAAGAAGGAGTGTACTGAAAATTGAAATAGCACAAAAGTCTCCGTGAGGGGTCGGGTTAGGGGTAATGTAGGGTGGTGGTAGGGCAATAGAATATACGGTGATCTTAGCACAGTATAGAAAAAGAGAATGATACACCTAGTGACAGGGGTGACCCCACTTTTCACAAACATGTAAACCGTGTGTGTGTGTCGTGTGTGTGTGATGAGAGTGTGGTCGGTGTGATGTGAGAGGGGGGGGGGAGAGAGAGAGTGATGTGTGTGTGGGTGTGTGTGTGTGTACGGCGTTTTCGTATACGTGAGGCCCCAGCATGTCTTCACTAATGAACGAAACCTTTAAACAGCTGGACGCATGTTTGCGATCTTTTCATTGTCTTATGTAATAAGTGTCAACAGGTTTTTGTGCGGGTTAGATGGTGGATATAGAAAATGTCAATGTCAGTGATGAACCCCAGTCTCATCGGACTTAAAACAATTTTTTGAAGTGATTTTTTTTGCTATCCAAAAATATGACTTTGGCGAAGCAGTCATTTCCAGAGATGTGGGGAAGAGAAGAGTTTCGTTAGACCACTGGATGATACAAGTCATAGCAAAAAGTATTTAATACTACAGGAAGTCAAGTATTACAGTAAGAATAAAGTATCAACCTTGTACATAAATCTAAAAATAAACACGCATAATCTTTGCATTCAAGGGAAACTTGTTTAACACCAGCACATACACAATTTAGTTTAATTCATGCATGTTTGTCACACCTAACTTTACTTAAATAACTAAGTAGTACGTTGCTTTTTGCGGATATAAGATACGCGCTAGCGAACTGAGATTACGTTAGGAGGTGCAGACGAGAAGGAAAGAGTGGGCCTTGAAGGGACGGTATTGATTTTGCATTGTGTCTTTACTAATATAAATTCAAAGGTTTGATGTGTGTGTTTTACCTGGTAGTTCATGATGGCTCGTAGGCACATGATGCACACATGAACGTCGTCTTTCTTACATACTAATCTGGAATTCTTCAGTGTCCTCCGGCTGGGTAACGTGTTAGACCTGAGAGAGTTTATTAACCAATGAAATCAGTAGTTCATCCAACATATGGAAATACTGTCATCATTTAGTCACCCTTGTGCTCCAAACCCATTTGACTCTAGTTCTTCTGTGGAACACAGGAGATGTTTAGCAGATGTTCACATTCACTTTCATTGCACAGAAAAGAAGCAGCTTGGACATTCCGCAAAATATCTCCTTTTGTTTTCCACTGAAGAAATAAAGTTGTGGAACAACATGAGGATGATGTTATAGCTATAACATACCCTATCAATCAAAAGTTTGGGGTACTGAAAGTACTGAAAGTTCAAAAGAACAACATTTATATGAAATCGTACCTTTATAAATGTCTTTGCTGTCAATTTAATGCATTCTTGCTGAATAAAATCGTACTAACCCCAAACTTTTGAAAGGTAGTTCTTTCTTTTAAAAGGTAAACTATTATCTTAAACAAAGAACTACTTCTCAAGATGTTTAAAATGATTACAAGCATGACAAATATGCATCATCTTCTTGTAAAGTCAAGTCAAGTCACCTTTATTTGTATAGCGCTTTTAACAATACAGATTGTGTCAAAGCAACTTTACAGTATTAAATAGGAAAATAGTGTGTCAATGATGCAAAAACACAAATCTAGAGTCATATCCTGATGTAGACTCACAAGACTAAATCAAGGCAGAGAGGGATCAGGACCACAGGAAGTATTCTCATATTGAAACCGTGTCTTTAAATGCTACAAGTTCTGTGTTTAGGTCTGTCAGCAGCTTTTCCTGTGAGTGATGTGTGAGGATTTGCATTGTCTTACAGCAGTTAAAGTGCTCTGTGCACACATATCACCTCCACAACACAACAGCAGCGTCATTGACATGCATGCCAGCTATCGGGCCCAAGCCAAAGGCTTTTATGTGTGAGAACAGAGACGCACAGCAACAGATGCGCACAAAGAACACACACAAACCAGGTATCAACATAGATGACATTTGACTAATCTCCCAATCAAACAAAGACATATAAACATAGCCACACACAAACAAAAAATTTGCATACGACAAACAGAGGAATAAACCGGCTCAAACAGACTAGAAGAATGGTTTACCACACACACACACACACACACACACACACAAACTAACACAAAGGGCACAAAGTTATTTTCAAGACTGTCACAAGACGAGCTGGGCGTGATTTTCTGAAAACAAATACACACACACAAACACATAATGCAATATGTCAGCAGCAGTGCCTGAGGGAACGGTTTGTACTCAATGCTGAACTCATTCAGAAACACACACAGAACATTAACACACTCAGGTCTGCACTAAAGGTGTGTGATATGTATCATCTTTTGTGATTGATGTTTTAACCATGTGGAAGCCATGCGATTTTGCAAAAAAACTAACAAGAGCACATCCACTTTCACTGTGTGATGTAGCCTGACAGACTACAGTTCATATGACGTAGTTCACATATTGTATAATGTATGACACAGTTAAGCAATGCCGTAAACGCAAGCAAGTGTGCGGTTTTCCCGAATATCAGCATGATTGCAAATTTGATATTTATTTTGTTCAATAGTTCAATAAAAAGGAAATATTGAGTTTTTGCTCTATTTCACCAAAGAAATCATTCCAAACAAAGCCGCAACAGAGCTGTTGTGCGTCAACAAACAGTGTTGTGTCATTACTGAATGAATTAGCATTTTTGAATGAATCAATGATTCAATGATCAATTCATAAAGAAAGTCAATTGCTTCGTTCCTAAATCAATCAGCCATTTGAATCAATCAGCTGAATTAATAACTCAGTGACTCACTCATTAATGCAGTGAACTGCCACCTACTGGTGGTTTTAGTTTCATATTTAAATATCATTTCATAAAAACATATATTTAAGAATCAACTATTATTTTAAAAAGTATCATTATTTATGCATGTATTGCAGTGTAAATACATCTAAACATGCTGTTGCAGTACAAAATGGATACTGAGTTGTATTGATTGGTAACAGTGGGTCTATTCCAATGAATTTCTTGATTAAATGTAGGATCTGACTAAAATAAGATGCCAAAAATTAATTAAAGTTATGGAATATGAAATGTGTTTGGGAGTCAACGGTCCATGACAGGATTAAACAAGGAGAATTATACAGTACAGAAAACACATCAGTGAAATAACTACTCCTCGTTTCAAACAAAAATCCCAGAAAAGATGCCTTTTGCAATATAATATTTGTCAATATCACACACCCCTAGCCTGCACTGATTGCTAGAATTTCACAGCTGCATTATTGCTGTGATGTGGTTTGTCTTTCAACTCTGACATGAGTGGGAATGATAATGTGTGAATGTCTTTACAAAGTTATTGTCTGCTAAAATTAAATATATATTTCTTCTTATTAAAATTACAAAAGTGATTCAGTTAAGAGCAATGAGAGATTTTCTCTCTGTTGTTGATTGATTAACATGAACGACAGGAATATTAGACTGCTGTCACTTTAAGAACTGCCCGGGTCCAATATACTGTTACACATGTGGGCGACACTTTAGTATAGGGACCAATTCTCAATATTAAAAATAGTTGCTTATTAGCATGCATATTATTAACATATTGGCTGTTTATTAGTACTTATAAAGCACATATTCTGCATGAAAATATTTTACATTTATATTCCAACCCAATACTGTCAGGGGAAGTAATGGAGAGAGAACCCAAATGCAGGTGAAAAATATGGATAAAAAAATAAAAAATAAAAAACTCGGCAAAAAACAGCTCAAGATGGTCAAAAAAAATGCATCCTTTGCCTGGCAACAGTCACAGAATGGCAAGAGAGTCTAGGAGGCAAAACCACATAGGTGCAGGCTGCTGCTGAAGTAAGGACAGGCAGAGGTAACCAGATGAAATCTCCAAAAACAAGCAGATGTATAAGCTTGAAAGGCCAGAGTAAGGTAGGAGGGAGATCCAGATATCAAAGCCTACAGAACCAGGCCTCAGTATCCCAGGCAGGCCAGGAGCACATAGACAGATGAAGCTGCTGAGAGCTCAAGAGCAAACAACAATCTGGCAAAGTACGACACACGCACAAGAGGAATAAGTAGGGCAATCAATCAGCAGGATAACGAGCAGTGGCAGGTGAGACAAATAGACTAAATAAAGTGAAACGAGGGGGTGGGGCCAAGACATGACAAATGAAAAAACACAAAACAAAACAGAAGCCATGTGCTAGATGCACATGACAACATAAACACAAGCAGACAGACAAAGCCAGGCTGATCAGCCCAGGGTCCTGACAATATAAATGAGCTTAACAACTACCTTATCTAAAATATTAAAGAGCAGCAAATTAGGAGTTGATTGAGCAAAAGTCCTAATAATGCGTTTGTTATATGACATTAAATTAAAGTGTGACACCAGAGGTTTTCTTTCTCATTTGTTTGCTTTCACTTAAGACCTAAATTACTGTTTATTAGGATACTTGCAAAGAAGGGCATTTTGACTCATACAAGTGTGTGTATTTAACCGTTTAAGGCCTATAAAGCAGCAAAAATAACTCAATGCTCAGTTCTCTATGAGCACCGTCTTCATATGCGCACGGCTCTCTAACAGCACAAAATAGCGAAATGAATTCTCTTGTGCTGCCTATTGCATTTCAATGGCTTAAAATCACTAGTTTTTGAACAGCAATATTTAAAAATGCATGCAAACGATAAGTTTTCATGACCACGTAGCACAGCAACGTCACATGAGCGTGTAACAGCGCTAGAGGACTATCCCTATCGCCACCCCTAGACGAGCCTACATTTCTGTGGTAACTGACAGAATTTTGATAAAACTTAACTTGGGTAACACTATACATATAATGCATTACCATTATTCTGAATACTGTAACGCCACTGTGGACTGTTTGTTGTGGTTTCTTCCCTTGTGTTGGTTTAGCCCGTTCAATCATTAGTTAATTACCCTCAGTGTGCTCACCTGTCGGTCCCTCGTTAACTGTCCTATATCTGTTCCTGTCTCTTGTGTTCTAGTTGGCCGGTTATTGTGAATGTTACCCCGAGTGTGTGTCTGTCTCTACCTTGTTGTCGCTACATTAAATATCCTTCTTTTGAATCCTTGTCGTTCTCGTCATCCTGCCTGCCTCCACACACCTGGACAGTGACAGAATAACCGACCCTAAAGTAAAGTATAGCAGCGTCCTTCCCCTCGTTTGTTTTTCCGTTTTTTTGTCAGTTTTTATTTTTTGTAGAATGGATTACCCCGCATTCCAAATCCTCCAGCTGGAGCAGGAGGAACGCTCTCTTGAGGACCACACCAACGACTTTCTGTCCCTGGCCCACCTCACACACTACCCAGACAACTGCCTCTGCACATTCAATCAAGTTGGACTTAACACCACCATCCGAGCGCAGTTGTCCGGGATGGTCCTCGAGAGAGCCTCGCCACATTCATTGAGTGGGTGCTGGTGTCCTGCAAGTCACATCTGACCTTGGACATCGCGGACAACAACACCAGCCCCACTCAGGACCCTGAGCCCAGCCCACCATCTCCCCGAAGTACGGAGCATAAACCTGAGCCCACCGATGACGGTGAGCCATTTCCCGCCGCGATCCACGAGCTGGAGCGAAGCCCCGCGGCTGAGAAGAGGATTGCCTCGGATATTGAGCCCAACACGTCAGACCAGGTGCGAGAGCCGGTGACAGTGCCCACCACGAGGGAGCAAGCCGTGGACGGTGTGAGCGCGGAGAGGAGCTCCGCCGACTGCATCATGGCTGTGGGTGAGCAGAATATGGAGGGCGGTCGGTGCCAAAACGAGGAGGAGAGACCTCTGGATCCCCAATTCAGCCCGGGAAGGGCTCCCAATCCCCAGTCCAGCCCAGGAAGGGCTCCTGATCCACAGTCCAGCCCAGGAAGGAATCCTGATGTTTCGTTTAGCCCAGGAAGGGCTCCGGATCTCCAGTTTAGCCCAGGAAGGGCTCTTGATCCCCAGTTCCGCCCAGGAAGGGCTCCCGCAAGGAGCTCTACTCAGTTGCCCGCTCCCTCAAAAATGCCACGAGCCCTCCACCCGCTCGGCCTCCTCCAGCGTCGCCATGCTCGGAGTCCCCCTCGCCTCCGCCTCCGAGGCCCGGACTCTGCCTCGGTCCGTAGATCCAGTGGCTCCACCTCAGCTCCTAGCTCCATCGCCTCCACCGTCACCCATCGCTCCACCGGGCTCCCTCATACCTCCGGCTCCGCATTGATCAGGCGTCGACCCGCCAACGCCTCAGGACTACGCTCCTCCGGCTGCACCCCGTCGCTCTGTCCCACCGGCTCCATTGGGCTCCTCCCTCCGTCAGCTCCACCTTGGTCATCAGTGCTACGACGCGGATCTCTTGGCTCGGATACCCTGGCCACCCGGATCCTCGGCATCCCCCTGGCTAGTTGGCTCTCCCGCGCGGGCTCGCCGCGTGGTCGGCCCCTGGGAGCGGTGGACATTCTCATCCATGGTCCGCCCTCCATGGCCACCGTGGGCCGCTATTATAGCTGCGGCCAGGTCCCACCGGCTCCTCCTGCTCCTACTCCGGTTCCCTTCCTGTCTCTCCTGGCTCTGCCTCATCGTCAACTCCCTGGACTATGTTAGACGTCCTCTCTGAAGACCGTCCTCCGCCGGAACCTCCCCTTTGGTCTGCCCTGTCAGCCCTTTGCCTGTCCCCTGTCACCATCCACCATCCACGGCCGTCCCCCTCCGCCCCTCCTCTGTTTCTACGGTGGAGGAACGCACCTTCGAGGGGGGAGTAATGTAACGCCCCATGGGATGTTGTTGTGGGTCGAACCTTGTGGTTGGTTTAGCACGTCTAACATTAGTTAATTACCATCATTGTCTCACTGTGAGGTCCTCGTTAACTGCCCTAATCGTTCTGTCGCGGTGTTCAGTTTGTCGGTTTATTGTGAATGTTAAAGTTGTGTGTCTGTCTTGCCTAGGTGTAGCTACATTAAATATTATTTTTTGAGCCTGTTCCCGTCATCTGCTGACTTCCACACACCCCTGGTCTGTGACACATACAATATTTCTATAGAAAATATCTTATTGATAATCTGTAACAAAACAAATACATACATACCTTGTGGTTATAATATAACAGATAATGGTTTATATAAACAATGATTACACCATATCGATCCATGTATACGTAAATCCACTTAAGTTATAATGGATTATATTTCCCATAGTTATAATGTATTATAAGTCTTGAGAACTGTTTAAGATCTAAACAATATCCTACTTCATCTTACAAGTGGTCAACGCCTTGTAAACATACAGTACAAAAGGCTTTATAATCTGTTTATTATATTTATAAGTGGTCTTTGTTTTAAGTATTTTTTTAACAGCCATATGTTATCATGAATGTGTTACATATGACATTGCTTTGAGCAGGTTTTATTTTAATATCAACAAATAATGCATTGAAATGTTAACGGGCTACTAGTGAGCTTAAACTAGCTCACACTGAAATATGAACAACCACTCAACAGCTCCTAATACGTATACGATACTCCGCAGATCTTAAACAATATAAAGAGAACTTATAAGTCTGGGAAGTATAATCCATCATAACGCATGTTGTAATGTATTATAACTGTGATGGTACAACATGTTATAAAATATTTTTTAATATAATGCATGCATTGTAATGCCTTTTGAAGGCCCTTGTAATGAATTATAAATACATGCTTCATATAAGTGTTACCATGAAGTTATATTATAAACAGTCAACATCAATAGTCAACTCAATAACGCAATTCTCAAACACTGTACTATTTTATTTTATGTCTACAGAATTCTATAAAAATCTACAAAACTTTGAGCTAATCCTAAACACCAAATCCAGCAGACATACCCTCGTTTCTGAGCACTTTGGGCATTATGGATGAGTCTGTGTTCTTCAGGAGGGCATTGGGAAATTTGAGAATTACTCTTTTAAAAATCTGAATACAGCACACAATTTAAACCTACAAATTACTAAGAGCTGAGGGAAAGCATGGAAACAAAACTACTGTATGTGGGCAGAACCTTTGATCTATGCAATCACACCACTGGATGTAAAGTTTATGGTGAGAAATTATGAAATGAGTTCATAAATCCACTGCACAGCAGCATGATCCGATAGAGAAGCCTGACAGACTACATGAGGGTACGTTACATCTGAGGCTGCAAGGACACAGCTAGCTACTGAACTCACTCTAGTTCAGCACATTAGAGAGACATGGAGGGGAGAGGAGACTCTATCTGAAGGACAAAAACAACATGCCTTGTGCTGCAGATGGGAACACACAACAGGAAACTGCAGACAGAGTGACAACTGCATTAATTACACAGAAATACGTGTGACAGATTTCTAGCAAAACGGTCAGACTAAAGTGTGTTTTATTCATTTAAAGGTACACTGAATTAATAAAATTGTACACCCAAAGAAAATTATAATCACATATAAATAGAATGTTTTACTTTTCATGAATGCCCGTTCACATCAAGAAAGATAATTAGATCAATAACTATAAAATGATAACTACACTGGCATCCACACCAAGCTCTGTTTGATATAAGCCCGCACTGCAGTTATATCTTCAGTCTGATTCTGATTGGCTGCCTATGTTTTTATCAGCTGAAAAATGTTTTTAAAAAAAGTTATAAAGTGATTCCAACAATATCATTATTCTATGTAGTTATTGAAATCAGGGTTATTAACTCTCTCCCCGCCAGCATTTTTGAAAAAAAAAGTTGCCAGCCACCGCCAGCGATTTTGATGATTTTCACTAAAATTTGATGGCCTCCAGAATATTTTGCTGTATGAATATTTGAATATGCAATACACCAAAATAAAGATCAGAGCCTCTACTTTTAAACAAAAAAAGTTTTTTTTTTTAGCATTTATTCTAGCTTAAAGCATTCTTTTTTATCAACACTTGAATATAGGTAGGTTTCATAAAAATGCATAATTTTGAGCAAAAAGGTGAGAAAATCCCATTTTTATCAAAAACTACATCTGGGTAATATTCAGTACGATTATCAAAGCATAAATCCAGTAAACCGCTTCCATCAACACCTCCAAAGCTTGCACAGACATATATCACTTCCTGGATCAACATTTTACTCCGTAACATTATGCAGTTTTCATTTATATGCTGCCATTGCTGATGATCGCATTATTTTTCATATGCATCTGTTTACATAAGAGATCGCTCGTTTCTCCGTCCTGTACACATGTGTCTTTGTTTGGGAGGTTTTTTACTCGTTCAGAAGATGTGTAATAGCGCCCCCGAGTGTATGACATTGAAAACACGGAAAGCCGTAAAAACTCGTCTTTGGCGGGGAAGCGTTGTCTTCTAAAAGACGAGATAACTCGTCAATGGAGGGGAAAGAGTTAAAGTTAACAAAAAACGAAAACCACAATAAAAGTTACTTTTGAACTGTTATCAAGGTATATAGTCTAACACTAAACTAAATCTAAAACTAAAATCATAAAAAATTGTTACTTGAAATAAATTATATTAAAAAAAGTATTAATTTTATTTTAGCAGGTTTCCAATGAAACATTTCCATTTAGTTTCACTTAATGAAATAACTAAAACTAAAATAAAAATTAATAAAAAAAACTACATAGACTTTTAACAAAAAATATATAAATAATATCACTATAATAACATCTCAATGATAAATGACCACTGATTGTTATAGCTGGGGTGTGAACCATAGTCTCATAGAATTAGAATTAATGATTATTAAAAGTAGTTATCGTCTATGTGAACAGGCCTTAAGAGTGTCACCTACTCATAAATGCAGAATGGATGACCTTCATTATGAATACTATTTTCAGTATTAACTCTAAGACCATTGAACTATTTGGCCATTAAAATAAACAAATAAAAAATACTGAGTCTACATTCATTTCTTTATAAAACTTGCTTATTCAGGTTGAGACTTTGGAGTCAGATCACACTGCAGGGGCTTTGTTTTGTCTTACACACTGTTGAAGATGCATGTCTCCAATATTAGCTGAATAGATATGAGCCCAGAAGAAACAACTGAGCAGAATTCCAAAATTAGAATCTGGAATTCTCTTTAACTGCTGCATGAGGGTTAGACCTTAACCCAATTCAAGTGACAGGGGGCTTAACATATTGAACCCATTCAAACAGATCCCCTCATGCTCCGTGTAAATACTTCTATCCCATCATCAGGCTGCTCGATAACAGACAGGCAAGGTCCTGTATTAATATTCATATGGTGGTGATGTGTCAGTTGTCCATTCTTCATCAGAATATAAACGTCTAGGGCCATTCTGTGATCAGCGCCTACGGACAGACAGACACATGTCGACTGTGTTCTGACATGGTGCACTGTTTCCTAAGCCATTTAAAGTCATACAGGTCTCATGACTATATAAAAGAGCCTTTCAGAAAGCGCATGGAGTCCGTACACACTCTCTGCAGTCAGACAAACCATATCGCGTTCAGATTAGAACTATAAGATACTATCAGCGTCTTGTTTGCTATGATTCTGCTGTAATAACAAAAGATCTGTTTGTGCGTTCACACCTTATGGTTGAATGTCTGCTGGCTCTGGAGATGCTGTTGCCTGTGACAGCTGATGAGAGGTTGTTTGCTCCATGGAGATCTTCAATCGATCGATTCCAGGGTTTAGATTTATCCACAGAGTTTTCTGTGCTGTTCTCAGAGCTGTCTCCGTCATACCTGTCAAACGCACAGCAGCAGGGGCTCAGGACTTACCAAAATAAGAATATTATATTGTCTGTTTTCTGTACATCCTCCTAAAACATACTTTATCTGCGGTCATGGGACATTTGCTTACATGCACTGCAAAAATGATAATCCTAACCCTAATTCACTTAAGAAACACGTATTAATACTTTCATAAAATAAAATAATACTTTAAAAATCATGGTAAAACAATAATATTAAAAATCCTTTTTTTAAATGACTGTTATGACTGAAGTTTTTGTAAAACACAAACTTTTTTCACATTTATGTTTTGTTTACATATGTGTGTAGCATGAACACATTTTTGAAAAAGATGTTTTTATCAATCAATCAATCAATCAATCAATGCCTACTGAACTGGCTAGTTACACTACTGTTTAAAAGTTAAAAAATAAATAATTCAATCAGTAAAGACTTAAATTGTTCCAAAAAAATATTTTTTTTCTAAATAAATGCTGTTATTTTTGATTTTTCATCAAATAATCTTGAAATAATGTATCATGGTTTCCACAAAATACACTGCTGTAATAATAATAAATGTTTTTTTGAGCATCAAATAAGCACATTAAAACGATTTCTGAAAGATCATGTGACACGACTGGAGTAATGATGCTGAAAATTAAGCTTAAAAATATTAAAAAAGAAAAGAGTCCTTTTAAATTGCAAACAAAAAGTTCATAACATTACTTTTTTAACTGTACATTTAATAAACTAATGAGTTAAGAGACTTTTTTCAAACACACTAACAAATCTTATAGTGTGTATAGTATGTTGTGTTGGGGTGTGATAGTCTTTTCCCCCAAAATACACTAAAACATGCTACCTATCAGGTTGCACATGCTATTGTGTAAATGAGATCTTTGTGACTTGATCTGATCTCATTGAACCGGCTGTGCACACTCTCTAACACACCCACACACACACACACCCACCACAACACACACCCAAACACACACACACACCCACACAACACACACACACACCCACACAAACAAACACACACACACACACGGTCCTCTCAAGCAATCAGTAAGGCATGTAGTCAGAGCCGCACAAAGATACAGCAGCAGTCTGGGTAAAAGTAGCCATTGTGTTCATGTTCAGTACAATCACGGGTGACTTACGTGACAGCATACTGTGCAAACGAAAGATACTCCACCAACACATCCAAACCCTTATTCTCCTCATTCAGAAACTCCCGCACCCACCTAAACAGAGAGAGAGAGAGAGAATAAAAAAAAAACTGTCCATCAAAAGTTTGTACGCATTACTGTATTACTTTAATATGTTTTATCATTACTACATTATAGTGCTATATCACTAATTACACCACTAGTAAGCATGTAGTAGTTAGACTAGATAATCCAGGAGACTCGACAGAGCTCACAGTGTGTCCCAGCGTTCAGAAACCGCACTTCAATACGGAGACAGACGTCATGAAATATGCATCATGGAACGGTGTCTCAGTAGCTTAAAAAACAGCTTCACACAGTTCGAGAGATTGAAAGCAAGGTTTCATGTAGCGGAGTTCTCCCGAGCACAGCAATGCGAATCTATTTCAAAGACACGGCAGAGACACCACAGCATACCGCACACACACACACACACACACACACAATCACATTGACAAAGACCCCAGAAATGATCCCAGAAATGATCCCAGAAATGATCAAAAGCCAGTTTTCACCTTTTCTTAGCAGTGAAAAGTACCTCAAAACCTCAAAACCTCACAGTTGTGAAAGAAAAACGAGTTATGTCTCTATTTCTTTTGAGTTTCTAATGAGCAGTTTAACTCATATGTGACTAAATGTATTTATCTGAACATAATGAGGGAACTATGGAAAATAGAACTAGTCTCATATAAGCAAATTGGTAAGTCTGTATACATTTGCATTGCATGGTTCTTGGAATATTTCATTTAAGTCAAATATTGCACTCTGTATTATTTTCAAAGGGTTTATTTTGCATTAATGATCAGCTGACTGTACATTATCCCTTAAAATATAACTTTAACATAATGAACAAATGGGAGAAACATTGTTTGGGGAAATAAGGAACACATATATTCTAAGGACAGAGTCTGAGTTACCATTCTGTTGTTTTGTATTTGTCGAACCCTCTGTGAGCAGATAATACTGCTTTATCTCATCTAGATTAACTAGATCATTTATGTAATCTAGTTTAGTACCATACGGCAGCTAAATCTCTGTACGGGTTGTCTAGCAGCTCGGGGGTTTCTGGGAGTATGTTTGTCTGGTCTGAACCGCCCTAGAAATAATGAAACTATAATAACACTCATTTATGGGATGACAAGGAAAGAGTGTGTGCTGGTTGGTACTTGAATATCACATCTTCCCGTTTTCCTGTTGTGACATTTTCCCAACCTTGCCGAGTTCCGTCAGCCTTTCCACATCTGGTCAATCCTAGAGCCCAGTATGCAACTGGGTGTGTGATTTTCAGCTCTCACAAAATCTCAGAATTTCTCCGCTCTGATTAGGCTGAGCAGGGATTCACAAAACAAAAACCTGGTGGGTTGGCAAACTTGGCATTCTAGCAGAATTCCACTATGCAGAAATATGACAAGTCCAGTCAGGAGCATTTGGCTGTTACACGCACCGCCTCACACAAAAGAGCATTATTTCAGCTTCAATGCATCTTACATGAGGGCTTTTGGAGTCTGTGTTACTCAGAGCAGTGATCACAGCTCCAGTGTGAGCAGTATTTAATGAACACAGATAAACTCACCCGATGTGATTGGTCCGTAATGAGATTTCCAGCTCCCGCAGGACCTGCGTCGACTCCTGCACTCTCCTCCTGAACTTCTGCAAAGGAAATAAAGATGAAAAAGCCTTTACAGCAGCCTTCATCTCTAGGCTTAATTAACAATGGAGAAAAGTGTCTTTTAGTATTGCAAGTGTTTCTCGATAGATAACAATAGCATTTAATAAATAGCAAATGGTGAAAAGACAAAAAGTACTCTCACACATATCCTCTACCTTGCAAAAAATAAATAAAATAATATCATTAAATATATATATATCTATATAGATATATATATAATATTCGATATATAATATATATATCTATGTGTTTGTTTGTGTGTGTATTAGTGCTGTCAAACGTTGATCGTGATTACTCGCATCCACATAAAACTTCTGAGAATATAGTGTGTGGTACTGAGTATATTTATTAGGTATATATAAGTCCACACACCGAATAATTTTGAAAATATGTCCATGTATGCAGTTATATTTTGATATGATATAAATCTTTAATATTTAAATATATTTAATAAAACATATTTTGTCATTTTTAATTGTATATATATATATATATATTATTATATATATATATATATATATATATATATATATATGTCACTAAAGAAGGGACTCGGGTCGACAAGAACGGGAACTGTAATCTCTTTATTTACAGCTTGGTGCAGAGGGGAGAGATGCAGAGCAAACGGGTGAGTAACTCAAGAGTCTTTGAGAATGACTGGACTTAGCTCATGTTAATAACCGATCCTTGTATCTCTTTACAGGTCTTTTACAGGTTTACAGGGGAAACTTCTTTCAATTAAAAAGGAACGGCACTCCTGGGCGTGACGAGGGGACTTAATTCGACTGAAGAAGGAACGGCACTCCTGGCCGTGACGAGGAGACTTCATCCGACTGAAGAAGAAACGGCACTCCTAGCCGTGACGAGGGAACTGGATCTAACAGAAGATAGAACGGCACTCCAGGCCGTGATCGGGTAGCTGATTCTTACAGTGAGGGGAACGGCTTTCCTGGCCGTGGCAAAGACACTTAATCCACTGAAGGAACGGCACTCCTGGCCGTGACGAGGGACTTAATCCAACTGAAGAAGGAACGACACTCCTGGCCATGGCAAAGACACTTAATTTGACTGAAGGGGAAACGGCACTCCTGGCCGTGACGGGGGACTTAATCCGACTGAAGAGGGAACGGCAGTCCTGGCCGTGATAGGGTAGCTGATTCTTACAGCAATGGGAACGGCACTCCTGGCCGTGATAGGGTAGCTGATTCTCACAGCGAGGGGAATGGCTCTCCTGGCTGTGTCAAGGACATTTAATTTGACTGAAGAAGGAACGGCACTCCTGGCTGTATGTTTAGGACTCAGATCATTGGCAGGAGCCTTTACTGGACTCTGGTAAAGGGCTGGGGCCTGTACTGGATTCTGGTTGAAGGCTGGAGCCTGCTTTGGACACCTGTCGGGGGCTGAAGCCGGCATTTGACTCTGGTCAGGGGCTGAAGCCAACATCGGGGACAGGAGCCATCTCTGAACTCAACTCTGGAACGCAAGCCTTCTCTCGACTCTGGTCAGGGGCCAGAGCCATCTCTCGGCTCTGGTCCGGGGCCAGAGACATATCTCGACTCTGGTCGGGGGCCAGAGACATCTCTCGACTCTGGTCTCACAAAAAAAAAAAAACAAGGAGTCCGTAATGAGTAAGGTGACGGAGCTGGTGACTAGGATGGTGACTATGCCTGGGAACTATTATATATAATAATATATATACCAGCACACACACACACACACACAACCACACACACACACACACACACAGGATATATATATATATAATATATATATTGCACGAGTTTTTCCAAACGCGATAAACGGCATTTAAAAAAAAATTGAGTTTCTGCCAAAATCAGTATTATATCTGGTCAGTGTTGAAAAGTCAATTTAAATTTTTTTTTATGCAAAATGCGATATCCGCAGAGTTATTCTGTCATGTTTTCTCACTTTCTTTCCAAACCGCGACAAACGCCAGTCTCCCTTCTCTGCAGAATGCGATATATCCGCTCAGCCAATCACAAAGCACCATTCCACGCACTCTAGACAGTAAAGGCGGCGCTCTGAATACACCCGGCATCCTAGTTTTCCTCATCTACTTTTTGATCAACTACCAACTTAGGGCTGCACGATTAATCGAATGTGATTGTTATGCGTATCTCGTCAGTAAAGCCGGTTCTGTGAACAGTAAATCTCCATCACGTGCTTTCAGATGGATACACAGAGCCGTAGATCACTGACAAGCTATGCAATATCGCATTCATAATCGCAAATGAGTCACATTCGATTATGAACGTGATATTGCGTAGCTTGTCAGTGTAAGTGTTTTTATTAATGCCATTTATGTTTTTGTTAATACAGCGTATAGCACTAGTCAAATAAATGAATGTAATCTCCTTTGGAGAGTTGCATTAAGGAATGTAATTTTGATTGCTGTGGTTTAATGTGATATTGTTGTTCATGTTCTTGTTCATGATGAAATTTTCTTTTATTGTTGTAATAAATTTATAGCATTAACAAGATGACCCGTTGAATTCTTTTTGGAGCGATGACTGATTTAATGTATTTTTAGTCCAGTGCCTGTATATAAGATTAATTTTGACCAAGTTCAGAGGCTGTAATATGTGGATTAACCATGTTGTGTATTTTCAACAGTTTCAATATTAAAAATAACTTTTATATTGATTCAATGGATGTATTGCATTTTGAAAAAAATAATAATGGTTTTTTGTTTTTTTTTTTTTTTTTTTTTGTTTTTTTTTTTTGGTCATGGACTTTATTGCAGTTTGGGAAAAAACTAATATCATTTATAATAATCTTGAAACTAAATCTGGATTTGAATGTGTTTATGCTATTATCCTAAAGATGCTATGTGAACGTGGGAGGGAGCAGAAAATATGCGTTTTCCTCTTGCCACTTTCTTAGTAAAGAAACACATTTTACTCCAATTAATCAAAATGGCGTTATAGAGTTTTGGAACTAAACCTTCATAGTATATATATCTTATAATTCTCTGCTTTATCAGCATACAGTCATGATTAAATGAAATGAAATCGAAACTGCACCCACTCATTTCCTTTTTTTTATGTATAGTTTTTATAGAAGATCTCAACCATGTCTCAAGTGGGTCTCAGATTTTCCCAAAATGCAAATCCTGCAATCAAAGATCCGAGCAGGAACTCAACATACTCTATTGTGTCCACTATTGCGTAATTTGCATATATTTGTATTTCGTTCTTGTACTACCTGTCAATCATGATTGTTTACCTATATTTTAAAAAGCGAGATGAATGATTCTTAATGAAACCTAATGTAAATTTAACCATGTCCCAGTACACATTCTCGCACATTCACTCATCTAAAACCTCGGGCATCATAAAAAATGAAAGAGACTGAAAAATTCGAAAAGTAATGGGTGTACTTGCTGCTTTCTCCATCAGTCGCATAAGATTTGAGTCCAAACCTGTGGGCCCAGTTTTGTTTCTTTTGTAGCCATGTTTTACAGCGGCTTTGTGGCCGTACCACTCACGTTCCAGTGAAATGCATGTGAAACCTGCCGCAATGAGAGGACACACTGCTTTCATCCTGCATAGATACGTTGCCAAATCTTTAACTGTAAATCGGCTGCGCAGTTCTGCACTACGAATGAGACGGCAGCCTGACATGAGTGCAGCCAGCCGTTAATAACCAATCTGATTCACTGATTCCGACACTGAATTATTGCCTCAAATGGGGTTAAGAGGGAAGACAGTGACAAAGTAGCGATGGAGTGCAGACGCAACAGACATAATTCCAGTCTTAATACTATATAATTCATATGTCTTTAGATGGTGATAGATAGCAACAAAATAATAGCCTACACCAGATTGGGACATAATACCCATCTATCAAAGTAGCATTGTTTTTTGAATTTATATGAATATTATTGTTATTATAATTTAAAAATAGGAAAAAATGAGGCTATGGTAGCCCTATTTTAACCTCTCCTGACACTGAAGTAAGACATTTACTTAAATACATCCCGGTTTACATTTTCTACATTTTGAGGATATGTCAGAATTAGTGACGTAAATGCATTTTCAAATGGCCTTCTAAAAGGTCATTAGACTTTCAGCTCAAGCATGCATTTATAAAAGTCATCATAAGACATCACCCATCACAATTCAAAATTCCACTTGACAATTTTCCACCTGTGCAGCTTCGGTTATATTGTACTGATACTATATATGTTAGCAGACTATTATAATTCTAAAATAATATTTAGATTGATATTAGGCTAATGGCACGGAAAGGACAAAGTAAGAGACAGACCATCAACACAACAAAATGTGGAATAGAAAACGGAGGGGGAGTGTGTTGCTGATGATTCATACGATTACACCATGCAGATGAACCTAGAAATAAGCTCCAAGGAGACTAAATTGCACATTTTTCTTTTTACTCCCTCTGTTGTTCTCATTGTGGGTTGGTTTGTACATGTGGAGTGTGCAGGTGTGTTTTCATGATCGCTCACGCTCGCACCCTCGACTTTAAGCTTCCAGCTTGGGAGAGAGAGAGGGGGAGAGAGAGAAGAGAGAGAGAGAGAGAGAGAGAGAATGGGAAAAAGAAAGCAGTTCTCCAGAGAGGTCATCCTGGATTGGAATCAATGGCACAGACATTCCTCAGGACCCTCTGGAATGACCCTCTTCCTGCTGCGATCCCATTGGCCGAGAGCTGTGCGTGGAATGCACCGTATATAAAGCTCTCGGCGCACACAAAGTAACAATTGTTCACCATTGGCCATTGGCAGAACGTACAGCCATAACTCTCTCTCCCTCTCTGTCTGTTATATTCATCCTCTACTTTCTCTGGGACTTTCTGTTTCCCTCAGTTTTTTTTATGTTGTCTCAAGTCTTTCGTCCTCCTTTTCTCTTTCACCACATCTCCCAATAATCCCCCATCCCATGGTCTCTGTTTTATTTCTTTCTTGTTCTCTCTTTCTGTCAGCTTAGGGACATGATGTCAGCCGTCGGCATGTAACGCCCATGAGATCAGCTCAAGAAAACCTTCAGATTCCACACCACATAAACCACCATATAAAATAATATCTGACCTTTAATATTTAAGCACATCTGTCTTCAGTTCATTTCCAGTCTCTCATTCTTTCTTCCAAGTCCTTGTCACTCCTCTTCTTACTTTTCCTCTCATCCTGTCTCATAGCTTCTTTTTTTTATAGTTTTTATGACTTATCTTCAGGGGTGTCATCATAATTTATTATCATAATGTCACCGAGGTCCCACTTAAGTCAAGGTTTTGAGCCAAATTTCCAATTCTTAAAGTGTTTTTTTTTTGCATGGAAACACCCTTTTGCTCGAGGCCAAAGTAGTTTTAAAGGGGTCATATTATGTTGCTAAAAAAACATTATTTTGTGCATTTGGTGTAAAGAAATGTGTTTATGAGGTTTAAGGTTAAAAAAAAAACATTATTTTCCACATACTGTAAATTGTTTCTCCTCTATGCCCCGCCTTTTTGAAACGCATCGATTTTTATAAAGCTCATCTTTCTGAAAAGCGAGGTGTACGCTGATTAGCCAGCTATCTAGTGTTTTGTGATTGGCTGAATACCTCAAGCGGGTGACGGAAATGTTACACCCCTTACCAAACTGTGATGCCCTGTCAGGCCGGAGCAACGAGACAAAAACATTCAACCCCATTATAAACGCGATTTTTTGGATCTGTAAGTTTCAGGTCCAGGTCTGAACTGCTTCCATATGTTGAGGATCTACTTGTCCTCTGCCAGTCCCTTTCGCACTGAAAACGTATAAGTAGAAGAACAACACTTCAGGGGTCGGTTTAGTCTGTAGCTTCCGAGATGTGGCGAGCCACCTCGGAGCGGTCGAGGAGGTCACTGCATATCTGCAGAAGTGGACCGGCAGTGGCAGCTCCAGTTGGCAGGGTGGAGCGCAGGGTGCCAGTCACTCCTAAAACATCAGAACTAAATCGACCTGTCCATCCTAGAGTTACATGTAGTGCTGAGAAAATCTTTCTTTTTTTAATAGACTCCCAGCACCCTTGAGAGCTATTTAGATTACAATGTACCAAAAGTGCCTTCATTTCAGCTTTAAATGATGAAAACTAATTATAAGATGTCAATGCTTGCTAAGGACTAGATGACAGCAATACTTTTGTTCAGCATTCCTATGTTATGCATCTCTTTAAGCTGTCTTCCTAACTAGACAATAATGCCTTGGTAAGAAATGAGTCCATGGGCTAGAATGCAGTGTACCATGCTAACCTGCACAGATGATTGGCTGGCTGTGGCTGAATCTAAGATTCCTGCTGTTTACGGCAGAAGTTATGTGGAAATTCCACCGCCTAGGATTTCGAGGCCTTGGAAAACTCCAAGATCATGGTATTTAAGATTCCATTTCTGTAAGAAAAGACAGCTGGCAGTAGGTTTGTGTTAAGTTATTGAAACGTTCCAGTTTGTCAGCCACTTTCTCGGGGGCCTGCTTATGGGCAATGATCAGAGCATCATCCTATGTCCACTCAAGTTATGCACTAATGACAGGGGAAGCATGCGGTCAGGTAACATGCTGGCAATAATGACATAACAAAGACTAACTGAGCTCCTTGTTCAGTTCTCAGGGATCCTGTATACACCCTTTACAACTCTCTGATTCTCGGCCATTGCTAGCTTCACAGAATATTTGCTTTTAAGGACCAACCAATCATTCGGTTTTGAAGTTAAATGGTTGCTTGGTAGAAGTAAAACCTGCCCTTTTGCAACACAACCGACAAAAAACAAAAAATCAACAAGCATATTAACATGTGAAAGCATAACAGCTGTAACGTTTCATGTCGAAAGGTTCCCTTTTCCCAGGCAGACACGATGAGCCTTGTATAAGCAGACAGAAATGCAGGCTTTGGTCAGATGGCGAAGGTTCAGGAGGGGTTAAACAGTTTCTGCTTTGTAGCTCAAGAGACCCTAACAAAACGAAAATGTAATGGAAGATGTATACAATTCTGGACAGAAGCCATCTTGGCTCAGTGGCTCTGTGGCTCAGGCTTGGAGGACGAAACGGGGCAGGGCGGCTCAGAGCCGGTGTCGTGAGTCCTGGCTGTAGCTGCCTGGGGAACTGCGGTTGCGGTGGGGCTTGTAGGTGTCCTGGTAGGGGTCCTGGTAGCCCTGCTGCTCTTCCATGTAGTGTTGGTCTCGACCGCTGCCGCCATGCTGTGAGCCAGAGGAGCCCCGGTTCCGTCCCTTGTGCGCTCGTTCGTTGTGGTAGTTCTCGTCTGAGGTCATCAGGTTGCGCCGTTCGTTGGGGGTGGAGTGGTCCCCGGTGTGGTTGGCATGCCGTGTTTTTTGCCCCTGTTGGTTCTGATGTATAAGTACCACATAAAGTAAGAGCCTGCACTAGTTTTAATATAAGCACTACCCTTTTTTTTGGGGTAACATTTTAGTATAAGGACCAATTCTCACTATTAACTAGTTGCTTATTAGCTTGCCATTTTCCATATCGCTGGTTATTAATACTTATACCCCATGCTCTGCATGACCATATTCTACCTCCCGTAATAAATGCTTAAATTGGTCAAATACAGTAAAGACTTGCAAGGTTAAAAAGATTTCTATTAAAAAATGCTTTCTTTTGAACATTATTTTCAATTAAATAACCTGACAAAATATTGCTGAGTTCAGTTTTGCCATCACAGGAATACATTTCGTTAAAAAACATAAAAACAGAAACATTTAAGTATAATATGTTGTAATATCTACTCGTTTTAACCCACTACATAGATTGTACAACTCAAACAATAGCCTTGATGAGCCATAAGACTTCTTTCAAAAACAGTTTTAAAAAGTTTGAAGCGACTTTGGACAGTATATCTAAACACTACTGTTCAAAAGTTTGGAGCAGCAAAGATTTTTGAATGTTTTTAGTCGCTTATGCTCATCAGGCTGCATGCAAGTTGATAAAAACACAGTAAAAAAATACTACTTGAGATATATTAACAATTTTGTTTTTTTTATATACTTTAAAATATAATTTATTCCTGTGGTGAAAAGCTGAATTTTCAGCATCATTAACCCAGTCTTCAGTTTCACATGATCCTTCAAAATCATTTCTTATCAATGTTTGACACACAAAAGGAAACAGCATTTATTCAAAACTGCTTTTTTTTGGTAACAATATACACTACTGTTCAGTTTGGGGTCAGTATGTTTTTTTGTTAAAAAAGAAAACTTGCATTGTTACAAAATATTAATATTTTGAATAAATACCATTTATTTTATACAACATTTTATTTCATACAAAATTTAGCTAATAATCTTTCTAATTATTATATCAGATTTTATGACATTATATTAATTGAAAGACTAAATTTAATATTTGTATAAAACTTTAAAACACAACACAGGACTATTTAAATTGGACCAATGATTAACCAATCAAGACACATTTAGATTTAGCTTTATACGTTCATAAAAAGTTCTACCAAATATCTTGGTATTGATTGAAAAGTCTATAAACACCTATATGTGTAGAGTGTGTATGATTACGCCAATATGTTAATTGATTAATCATCTTTTATTTATGAAAGAAAACTCTGCAGTGTTTTTAACTTTTTAATTACAGTTTCTGTAACTTGAATTTTGTTTTGAGTTTGTTTAGTTAGGATATTGCTAATTGATTGTTTGTTCTATCTTATTCACAGTGACTGTTGTACTTTAACAGCTTTCATATTGCAATTTATATATCGTAGGTGATTTTGTGCTTGTGTATTTTTTTTTTAAAGTCATAGGCAAATGTCCTCTTACCGTTGTCTTAGGGCTGCTGATATTTTTCCCGTGTGTTCACTTCGCAACAGAAGTCGTTGTCTAAAAGACAGATACATGTTTGACATCTAATGTTTGACTTAATTTTTTTATATGGAGTTTTTTAGCTTATTGAATCGAACTAGAATCGATAGAAAGGGGGGTAGCCACTGGGTCTCCTGGGTGGAGGACGTCAATCGGAATTGATTAAATTCAAACGATACCCAACCCTACTTCTGAGTTCTTAATTAAACTTAATTTTATTTAATCATCGTCTTCATCTGACTATACGTGACACCGTAGCCACCCGATCCAGTCTGTATCCAGATCAGACGGTCACTGCAGTCACCCGGATCCAGTCTGTATCCAGATCAGATGGTGGATCAGAACTTAGAGACGACCTCTACAGCCCTGAATGTCTGTGGAGACCATGTCAACTAGATGAGCCCTAGAGACAGATTCCCTGTGAAGACCTCGTCAACTAGATGGCCATTGGCACAAGACCACGAGAAGCAGACAAGTCCTCTGCACAATCTGACTCTCTACAGCCTGGAATTAAATTCATTTTTATAAATTAAACTCATTTTATAGCAGAATTGAATTTTGTTTGTATTATTGACACACTATTTTTGATTTTGATTTATGATGGAATAAAGAAACGACTTTCCCCCCTGTCCTGCTCAAGGTGTTCCACTCCATCTCCACTCTGGGTTTTCTATTTCACACTCTTCATCATTCATTTCCAATAAAATTGCATATTTGATGGCTGCTTTTCCTATAAAATTGATTAAATTCCATCTTTTTTTATTTTGGCTGCTAACAGTCTAATAACACTGTCTATTAACACTGTTCCACATGGTGGATTCTTGCTGGCATGCAGCTGCACGTGTTATGCTCATGATGGAGTGGTATCATAGTAATCT
>JADLZN010007901.1:0-42303 GCA_018155175.1 Sinocyclocheilus anophthalmus
AGTCCTTCAGAGGCTTGTAGAATAGAGTCTTCAACATTAAATGCTAGAATGAGATGGGCTAGTAAGTGCGCATGGCCGCGTCACACGTTTTGGAAAAATACATTGTATTACAAATCTTTATATTATTTGGTAGGGCCGGAATAATAAATCGATGCATCACGATTCGTGGATCGATTCTGAGATGAATCATGTTCTCGGGAGTGGCTGAGCTTTTAATATGCCGCAGTCAACCACTTTTGCTTCTTCCGGTCAAGCATATGAGGGGTAATACTAGATACATTTGAGTGTGTTGAAAGTTCTGTTATAAAGAACCCTGATTTCAGTCATCTGAAACATCTGAAAACACAGAGAGGGTTCACACTGGAGAGAAGCCTTTCACGTGTGATCAGTGGGGAAGAGTTTTAAAGGTGGGGTAAGCGATTTCTGCAGCCAATGTTGACATTGGAAATCACCAAAACAAACACGCCCCTACCCCTAAAGGGTCTCGCCCCTATTTTGATAGATCCGCCCCACACATACATAAGCAACCCAGGCAACGATTAGTTCTGTAACAAAGCAAAACTAATGTTACACCGTGTCTACACCGGACGCGAGTGGCGCGGCGCGACAAAATACTATAGAACTCATTATAATCAGTGATGCTGTCTACACCATAGATATATATACATATCTATGGTCTACACTGGATGCGGTGCGGCACGACAAATCCCCGACAGAAAACTGCTGCTGCGTTCTATTTATGACGTACTGACACAAGTTTTAAATGATTTTCAACGGTCGCTTTGTTGTGTCCATTGTACTAGACAGACTTTAGTTGTTGCGGTGCAGACATGGTGTTACTCACCGATCGAGAAACAAGCAACCTCGGCGTCCGATCGCAGGCCTCCACTCCTTGAGTTCTCTCCAGCGCTGGAAAGCTGGTCCGATATTTACACGGGTCCTACTTCTTGCCTTAAGCCTTCTTTTGTTCCGCAGATGTTTTCCTCTTTTGTTTTTTATCCGCCATCTCTATCTTTCTGTCGCTCGGCTCGGCTAATGTCCGTCCTGTGCACTGAAAGTTCTCTCCTCCACATCATGAGTAGACACTCCCCTTACTGCTGATTGGCTACAAGTCTGTTTTGCTAGTCGGCCCGAATCAGTTTTCAAAAAGCGTTCCCCACCTTTAAAGATCTTCACTTCCAAATGAAAATGCTGTGATTGTTTACTCACCCTCCACTTGTTCCAAATCTGTACGAGTTTCTTTCTTCTGTTGAACACAAAAGAAGATATTCTGAAAAATGTTGGTATCTGAACAGTTGATGAGCACCACTGACTTTTATAAAAGTCAACCCTAAAGATGCACCTGAAAGTTCATGCTAAGGAAAAGCCTCATGCTCTTTGTGTGGAAAGAGTTTTTAAAAAATTTTATATATATAAAGTTTTTGGTTTGAACTTTGTTCTTAATTTATTCTGCCGTTCTCAACATGCAAGACAAACTGCAACACATTCTGGCTGCACATCAACCTTGTATCCTCAAATAATAGACATTGTTTTATTGAGCAAAGCCACAGCCATTTTACTTTGACTCAGAATCTGAGCAGGTACATTGTGTCAGTGCTTGAAGTGGCTCGTGTCTATTCTGTGCTTAAAAAAAATCAATAAATAAATTTACACATTAACACATCATGCATCAAATCACTGGAAATAACATGTTAGTACAGCATTTCAAATGGGCAACAAACTGAAAATTGGCAGTAAATTCATTACATTTAATTGTATTTGACTGACTCTCATTCACCCGGATTTAATTACTGTTGCTGTGAATATTAAAGTGGCCATATCGTGCATTTGCAGGTATTTATTTATTCATTCATTCAAAATGTACTAGGTTTTATATTTTGTCTGTGGCTCTCTCTGGTGGTGTCTGTATCATATAATCTCAGTATTAGACAGTATTTGTATTCTATGCTTTAATAATGATTGCTGAGCGTCTGAAGTGCAGGAAGTCTAGATTTTTATTTTTTTTACATTTTCGATTTTCAAAGTTTATTTTAAAAAGGTTTAGTGCTTCGTCTCACAGTGATGAGGACGTCGCGCGCTGAGGAAATTGTTGTACGTCGTGTATTTACACAACCGTAACATATTTTTGGTTTCATAATTAAAATAACAGCATATACTTGAAGAATTACCGCGATATACTTAATATTGAGCCTGTGAGGAGCCACGCGGGACCTTTTAAAGGTACGTAAATGTAATGTAGGTCGTTAGACACTGGAAATATGAAAATATTGCTGTCGTGCTGTTCAGTTTTAACGAAGATTTTATGATCGTCACTAGTTTCTGTCAAACAAAACAGTGCCTAGTTATTGATCTAGTTCCTTTATTGCTATGAATGTAGTCGATCAATTATATTTAGATTCATATGAGCATATTATGTTACTGAATGGTAGATATATTTACCTGCTGTACTGTAAAGATGCGTATCGTGTATTTGTTTTAATGTATTATTATGCTGAGAATTAACATTACAGAGCAGTTTTATAGTCTTTTTAGCATATATCCTGAATATCTCAAGAATCAAGTGAGATTTCCACTGATAATCCTGTTGAGCTCAACTGGAGTGTTATTTGTTGCTTACAAATATGTATATTTATTTTTAAGCTTGTTTAATCTTTTTTTTAATTCTTGCATTATAGTTGTATTATCCACCCAACATTTCACCCAAGTGAAGCTTCTCCCACAGCGATTCATCAATAATTGCTGGAATATTCCCATCAGCCTACAAGTGAAAAGAGTTTATGAATTTATATCATCCAGCAGTTTAGAGCTAACATCATGCAAACATTATAGCCTCATATTATAACCCCCTAAAGCACAAACGCGTGATATTTTTTCAGATTTGTCTGTAATTGTTCAGATACTAGAAGCATGAGTCCTTGAACATACAAAAATCACTTTGAACAGCAAAAAAACTGCTTTTGAACTTAAATGTAGCTACCAATTATCCCATGGGCCACTCTCCATCAAAGAGTGAATAAAATGCATAACTCTTCATATATTTGTGGTCATATCACCAATTTTGTTTAAGGTTGCCTAAAAACAAGGGGTGGCGCAACTTCCCCACAAGCTCATATCACCACGATCTCCTCTATATACCCAAATACAAAACTTAAAGAGATCGTTCACCCAAAAATGAAAATTCTGTCATCATTTACTCGCCCTCATGTCGTTCCAAACCTGTATGAGTTGCTTTCTTATGTTGAACACAAAAGAAGATATTTTGAAGATTGCTGGTAATCAAACAGTTTCAGCAACTAGGGAATACACAGTCATGCATATACATTTCTATACAGGCTTGTCATGTGACACACAGCAGTAGTTATGTTTAATTACATTTTTTCGTTTTTATTCGAAATGTTCCCAGACATGTTAACTATATCATGAAATATCTCGCAACCTATAGCGCTTTATACAATACCGATTGTGTCAAAGCAGCTTCACAGTGTCAAACAGAAAAATAGTTTGTCAATAATGCAAGAAGACAATAACAAAAAGTCGTTTTTCCAGCTAAAGTCAGTTCATTGATGATTCAGTGATGTTCTCTTCCAATAGTGTCTGTGCAATCAGTCAAGCGTCCCCAACTAAGCAAGCCAAAGGCGACAGAGATGATCAATTAAACCAATTCGGTTCTGTCAGCGCTCAACATGTACTGATAAATATGGAAGCATATAGGTAGCGAAATTCAATTTAAAATGCAATATGCAAAATGGCAATGCAATATTCAAAATGGCAACGCAATATTCAAAATGGCATTGTATTTCAGTGAATTCAACAGTGAATTCAACGATCTTATCAGTGAATTCAACGATCTTATCAGATCTCCAGCCGCCATGTTTCAAACGATCCAAACGTAACACGCTTCCGCCAATCCCTGCCTTGAAGCAATGATTGATGGAGGGTGGGCGTGGTCAGCTCGGAATGCATTTTCAAATTGAATTTTGCTACAAATATCCCACGGCGTCATGATGAAAATGCAAAAAAAAAAGCCTTCAAATGTGCATGCAATTTACATATTAAGACTACTGTTGAAATGGCAAATGTAAATTAGATAAATGTTAAATTTTTCATTTTTTTTTTTTTTTTTTTACTTTTGCAAAACTTTGCAGCTATGTAATGGAAAATGTAAATTTAAATACAGAAATACAATGCCATTTTGAATGTTGCGTTGCCATTTTGCATATTGCATTGCCATTTTGCATATTGCATTTTAATTTTAATTTCGCTACCTATATGCTTCCATAGATAAAAAGTGCACAAACTACAAAAGTAGTTTTCTATTTACTTGCACAGGCCACACAGAAACAGAGCACTCCGATGAGAGAAAGCCATTTTACTCAACTTCAACAAAAAGCTATGTTATTAAAGGACATTTAAGCTGAGATGAATCTTTCCACAACCTGATGTAAGTCCAAAGACAACTCTGTAAGTAATGTGAGATGTTGGGCAATCTGTACTGCTAATGGAGCTGTCAGGCCCAGCTGATGAAACATAAGCCAGTGAAAGGAAATGTTTCACTCTTTAATGCCAGTTTGCTTGTCAGTGTACTGTGAGTAAATCAGGAAAACGCTTAGAGTTGGTAGAACAACCCTATACTGTATCTACAGGGCAATTTTTGCTCAGAATTTTGAGATTTGTTCTATATATTATACACACATATAATATACACCTAGTATAGATAGAATATAATGTCTTTTTTTTCTATACTGGATTTCTGTGCAGTCTGTCTGTCAGTCAGTAAATTGTTTCAATTCGAACTGAACGTTCTGAACAATCTGGATCAACATGCTGTTCCAACTTACACTATATTGAGAAAAAAAGTTATAGCCATATATGATAATATAATATTAGCGGTAATATATCTTATATATATATATATCTATCGATATATCTATATATAATATCATCTCTAGTATACACCAGTGCCTTGCGAAAGTATTACATTTTTCCACGCTTTGTTTTGTTGCGCTTATGTTAAATGATTGAAATTACCCCCCCCCCCCACACACACCATTTTCTACCCTCGCATACACATAATGTCAAAAACAAACAAGTTTTGACCTGTATTCATACCCTTATCTGGGACAGCTGAAATTTAGCTCAGGAGCATTCATATTGCTTGTAGGTGATACTTCACTTCGAGTGAAGTTAACCTGTGGCTAATTCAATTGAATGGATATGATTTGGAAAGGCACACACATCTTCATAAAAGGTCTAACAGCTGATAATGCATAGAGCAAAAACCAAGCCCTGAGGTCAAAATAACTGCCTGTAGAGCTCAGAAACAGGATTGAGTGAAGGCACAAATCTGGGGAAGAGTTCAGAAAAAAAAATCTGCTGCATTGAAGGTTCACAGAATCATGTAGCCTCCATTATCCATAACCTCGCGGCATACTGAGCAAATTGATGAGAAGGCCTTGGTTATTGTTTATTTACCTCCATGATCATCTGTGGAAGACAGGAGAAATCTACAGAAGGCAAACATCACTGCAACCTCCACCGTCGGACTTATGGCTGTGTGCCAAGACCAATCCTTTCGCAGAGTAGAAAAAATCTCAATGCCCAAAATATGAGATAGCCTTAATGTAAACCTAGTCAAGAGCATTAGAAACCCTCACCCCCCCCCTCAGATTGGGCAGAAGGTTCACCTTCCAACAGGTCAATGACCCTAAGCACACAGCAAGAGTGGCTTATAGACAACTCTGTGAATGTTCTTGAGTGACCCAGCCACAGCCTGGGCTTGAACCCAATCAAAAATTTCTGGAGAAACCTGAAAATGTCTGTCAGCCCCCATCCAACCTGACAGAGCTTGATAGGTAAAGAGGTGAGGAGAATAATGGCAGATAATTGCCAAATGCTGATTATCAAAGCTTGTCACATCACACCCAAATAGATTTGAGGCTGTAAAGGTGCTTCAGATAAGTACTGAGTTAAGGTTAAAGTAAAGAATACTTATGCAATGTACTTATTTCAGTTTTTTTTTTTTTTTTTTTATAAATTTGCAAAGATGTTAAAAACTTGTTTTTTATGGTGTATGGATTGTAGATTGATGTGGAAAAAAAGTTATTTAAATCAGTTTAACATAAGACTGCAACATAAAATGTGACAAAAATTATGAATACTTTCACAAGGCACTGTATTATTTGTTACCTGATGTAAGGTACATGAAAGATTTTCTTATTTACCTTATTTTTGGATCATTAGTTATCAGAGTTCGGTAATCACAGACATGGAGATGCACCTTTAATTTTACATAGATCATGTTTAGGCAATTTAAAGTTTGAATGTGACGTCTAAATAGTTGAGTTGTTCACTTTTTAATTAGTAACTATTATTACCCGAAAAGTGGGGACATGGGGGACATGTCATACCCTTGTCATTATACAAATGTATGTCCTCATTTGTCACAAAAACGCGCGCACACACACACAGAAAAAAAAAAAAAAAAAAAACCACACACACACACACACAGAGAGCGAGAAAAAAAACAGATTATGGGGAACAGTTTAACCGCAGTCATAGTGCAAAGAAGGCATTGCCTCCTCTCATGTGACTTATCTACATTCATTCTTAATTACTGGAAGGCTACAGGCAGGTGAGTTTTATCAGGATTGCAGCAAAATTCTACAGGACAGTGGCCATGCAGGACAGAGTTTGTCCATCCCTGCTTTAGGAGGTCTGTTAAAACTCAATAGGCTCAGGAAAGGCATAAGATACATTGCCTCCTATTGTTTTACTGCTGGTGTCACTGTTGTACAGTCACTTTAGACAACATTTTGTACATTTTTACTGCCATATTTTGTAATATTTATTTTTGTACTTTTCTCATCCCCTACAATACCTTTCCTAGTGACAGTATTGGACTGTGGGAACATGCAGAGTGCATCAAGCTTGTGCAGAAGATGATCACAGACGAGCAAGTGTATTGATGGTTCTACCCTAGTATGTCATCTACACAAGTACACTGGCTTGTGCGTCACTGATGGCATTTGCTTCATTCGCTGTTTCATGACAGAGAGAGAGAGAGAGAGAGAGCGAGAGAGAGAGAGAGAGAGAGAGAGAGAGAGAGAGAGAGAGAGAGAGAGAATCATAGCCTTCCTAATGCTACTTGAAAGAGAGGACACAGGTGAAATTGTGCTCAAAACACTCTCTGCCTCTGCAGGTTCATAAAGGTTCATGCGATCCATCAGAATCTGCTCACTCAGCACTCACATGGCCTTCAACCAAATGGAAAGCAGTACTCTCATTTTATCAAAACTAAAATATAATTTTATATAACTACAGAAAAGTATGTGTAATTACTGAAAAAAAATAGACAGTACATCTGATTACTATAACAGCACAGGTCTGCATTATATGCGTAAAGACAAAATCTTTCTGAGTGAACTATCCCTTTAATTGATCCCACCTTTGGTACTGTTAATAGCGAGGCAGAATAAGGAGGACAAGTGGGACAAAATCTAGATATTCAGTGAAAAAAGGAGATGCCACAGCAAACAGGGATGGGGTGAAAAATGAGTGTGGCCTGAATGAATGAATTAATGCATAGGATTGAATTAATTAATGAATAAACAATACAATAATAATACTTAATTATTAACACATTAAAAAGATTGTTTACACACCACACACACACACACACACACCACACACACACACCACACACACCACACACACAAATAAAAAAAAACTAGAGGATTATATATATGTGTTTATATAAAATTGTACCTATATAAACAATGGGACCAGGCTGAACATGATTCAGTAACATTTGATTTTGTAACATTTGGCTTTCAACAAAACTCGTGCAAATGAACATACTGATATGTTTCTCAGAGAGCAAAGGTCTGTTCACACTCTGACATGACACAGTTTGCTCAACACCAGCATAATCAAATGCGGTCAAACATCAGAGGCACACAAGCTGGGTAAATATTTGTCATCATACCTGAGCGCTAGATAACATTTACAGATGTAAACGAAAACTAGCACAACACAGCAAAGGGAGCACACAGTATAGAAACTCATTTTAGCATTGAATAAGTAAGGCCAATAATAATAATAATATTTATTTAATTAGAGTAGAGTATAGAAGTGAGTAATTTGCTGGTCAAGTGATTCCACTATTGTAGATAACAAAATTATTTATCATGTGTGCTGTAAGGTCAAAAGCCGATGTCCATAAAAAAAATGTGAGGTATTTTTAAAACAGTTGGTAACATTGTATGAACTTACCTTCACGTATGGAAATACCAAAAAGACGGAGGACAACGGCACAGATTTTGAAGCCAACTTATGTAATTTTTATGTGATTTGTGAAAGGAGTTTCTGGCATGCGGGTAGTTGGTTGGAAAAAAAAAAAAAAAAAAAAAGTGAAAAAAAACAAAACAAAAGGGTGGAAAAAAAAAAAAAAAAAAAAAAAGGAATCATCTAACATTTTTTACAAAACATTAATTTGTCACTCACATCCGTAGAGTTTTAGCATTTTAATGAGATATTATTATAATTTATTTAAGTGTCACCTTTATGAAAATTTACTTCTTGCCAACTGTCTGCTCAAGGAACCTATGCTGACAATGTGACGCGATTCAATGGTATAGAAACAATCCCTGGATCACAACACAGATATAACCTGCAGTGTATAAAAATGAACAAAATACGGTGGCCGAGAAGTGCAAAGCAAATCACAATTCGGAAAACAAAATAACAAATTAAAAAACACAAATGCAAGTCTAAAAAACTAAATAAAAATTCAGAAAACACAACAACAATTCAAAAAACACTATAACAAGTCGGAAAACACAATGACAAATTCGAAAACAAAATAACAATCAGAAAACACAACAACAATTCAGACCAAACCGGAGCGGTGGCGCCCTTGTTGGGATTACTCACACGCTGGACTGACTAGACATCTATCAATCAAACATACGGATTATATCATTTTTATAGTATAGTATAGAGATTTGTAAAGGGAGGAAAAAAAAGTTCGGCAAAAGGTGGGATCGAACCCTGGTCGATCGCGTCAAAAAGCCAAGGGCACGCGTTTATCCATCTGCGCCACTGGAGCTGATGAATTACATCCACTTTTAACTAAATCTAAATAGACACCCATATTTTTTATTCCATAGTAAGGGCAATTAATACAATACATTTAAACTGAGCTACTTTACTACCATCTCCGAACTTTCTACCATGACTCTGCTGTTCTTCGGCTGGTTCTTCCTGTATACTTTGATTGACAGATGTCTCGTCCAGTCCCAAGTGAGTAATCCCAAACCAATGGCGCTATCCTACCTAAACTATACCTACCTTTTCCGGTTTGTCATTGTGTTTTCTGACTTGTTAAATTTGTTTTCGGATTGTCGTTGTGTTTTCTGACTTGTTATAATGTTTTCTGATTTGTTGTTGTGTTTTCTGAATTGTTATAATGTTTTTTGAATTGTTGTTGTGTTTTCTGAATTTTTATTTAGTTTTTTAGACTTGCATTTGTGTTTTTTAATTTGTTATTTTGTTTTCAGAATTTTGATTTGCTTTGCACTTTACGGCCACCCTATATAAATCCAATTGTCACAATACAAAATGCGTGAAAGACTGAATCAGTACAGGACTTGTTTTGTAATCGTGAGAGTAAACATTAATAATGTATGATCTTGCTACAGATCATAATTCAGAATGAGCTAAAAAAAAGTATACATTTGGGGCTGAACACACTGTAATTATTATAGTGAAAATTTAAGAATGTTTTATTGTAAATAATTATTGTATTTATGTGGGGTTAGGATTTCCCATAAAGCACAAAGTGTGTTAAATTTTAAAAAGACAGTTCTGCTGTTTTCCATTTATGAAAATGTAGGGTGTTCACTGGCATTAAAATTCAGCATCAATTTAGCTTGGTTCATTATAAAAAAAATTACAAGCAAAAATACCAAGCAAATAACACACACTGTAATAATCTTACCCTCTTTCGCCTCTTTCCATCCATACTAATACATTTATCTCTAGTTCACCTCACTTCACTCTAATGGGAACATGTCCCGGAAAGCCTAGTGACAACTTACACAGTTCTAGCCATCATGAAATCCTATTCTCTGCCTCAGACATCATACCTACAAACTTCTAGGATTAACCAGTTGAAATATACTCAAGAGTTTTATTTTGAGGCTTTTTTCATTTATGTCTTTGAAATAATTGGTACTTATTACATTTTGGATAGATATAATTTTTGAAAATCTTTATATTTTTCACTATTTCTTGTGAAATCCCAATATATTGAGTTGCCTGCTTGCCTTCTATTGCCACTCAAAGCCTATGCTTAACTGTACAATACTGCTTCAATTTTCTGCATATTGCCTGCCATGTGGCCAAACTATGTTCGAAGCTTCCTGAACATAAGGATGCACCAATTATGAACAAACAGGATAGAAAAGCTTTTAATAGACATAGATCAACTCTGTACCATATGGTGCATCAAGTGGTAGACTATTTGTGAAATGGTAATTTACCTTATAGTGTTGTCCATGCGCGACACAGTTAGGAACGCAGCCAGGTTAGCAGTGTAAGACGAACACACAATCAATGTGAACAACCACCAACTGCCCATGACTATCCTCAATGCCACAGACCCCACCACTGAATCTCCACCTGTGACAGATAACACAAAAATACTTTAGATTGTGTAAATGTACTGTAAAATGCAAATAAATAATACATAAATGTAGTGTAAGAAGGGATTTCGATTCCTATTATATTTCTTGTAAGATACATGCATTTGAAATCACCCCTTTTTTTCAAAACAGTTTTTTTTCCTTTCATAAAAGTTTTTACATAATCCGGCTTTTATATTCTTAAAATGGAGGCCTACCACAACAAATAGACAAGCAGACATCTAACAAAGATAATTAAAATACTATCATATGTTAATTCGTGGCGCAGGGCAAGCTTGAACATATGCGTAGACAACCATACAACCACTGATGTGCACATTATATTAACGCGAGCTAGCCATTATAAACAATGTCACGAAATGCCCCAATTTGCTTAACATGCCATAACAGCATCTTCATAGCCCACATTTATAAAGATATGAGCAGTGACAACACTGAATTTTAACAGGCTGCAGAAAGGATGTATTGGATTTTGTACAAAAGTTCGGCCCTGATACAATGTCATATGGATGTACATCGAGACAAAGTAGGGCATAGAAACAGCCAATATTAATAACTATCTGTTAGTTTATAAGATTGGTACCAGTCGCCAGGCATACAGAGATACGGAGGTTGAGCATGTATTTGCATGGAGTAGTACGCTAGGTATTCATTTTGTCCTTGGCTAACCACATAGTTGCCTTATTACGCGACCGAGTAAACGTTTTAAGCACACTTTGTACTGTAGTAGCCCCTTATGATACGGTATCGTCTGCTGGATTATTATAATTGTGAATGCATCGATGCATGATCAAAATTCCCCAGGTGGACCCAAGGATAGCAGTCTCTATAAGAAAAAGTAGAGCAGCCCGAAGTAGATGCTCCATAAGACGACTATTACACTGTTTCAACCTCAAATTAGGGGGCACCATGTACTCAGCCCGTACCGAGTCAGGGACAGACGGATAGGGGCTGGTGGGAATTGTATCGGATGACACCGCGTCTTAGGCAGCTGCAATGGGGGGGGAGGAAGAGAAGGGAGAGAGAAGAAGAGAGAAAGATAGACCAGAAACAGAAACAATGAGAAAAATAGAAGACTGACCGATGTTTAGACTGTTTAAGAATTGGCTACAGTGAATGGTGTAGGGATCCTTATACTGAATGGATTGATGATTGATTGATTATTGTTATTGAATGACCTGAAGTTACGTCAGTAAACACTAGACTGTCACTGATTGTCCTTACACTGTATTCTGGCTAGTACTTCATTGTATTATTACTTGGACAGCAGATTTGGTTTTGGCTGTATCTGGCGTGCGCCATCAATTTAATAGTCCTGTTTCCTGTTCACTGTAAGTCCATCCTGCAGCATGCTATTTCGTTACTCTGAAGCCCTTAAATCTACCGCTCCACAAGCTCCTCAGCCTGTCTCAAGTCAGTGTTAGAGGGACATTATTGATACTGAATTCTTCTGTCGGTGCACAGAACCGACATTATACACATTATATGTGTTGTTACAGGGGTAGCATTCCCCATACATGTGCTGCTGCAGGAATAAGCAAAGGCACAGGCAACAACACCTGTGTTCAGATCTATCCACCAAGGACTATAAAAGGAACAAGGTCAGACAATTACATCATATAAACGACGACAAAGAGTGGTAATCTGATTTGCGGAATTATCTGTGTTAATGTTGCCATTTTGTCACCTGGACCGGAAATACGAAAAGACAGACAGAAACAAAAAAGTTTTCTACACAACATTCGACCAATCTCGCATTTTGTTTCCACATAGGGTGAATAAATGATAACAGGATTTTCATATTTAGATAAAATATTCTCTGATTATTTGCAAACACAAAATGTTTTAAGATGCTAAAGAATGCTTGCATTAGCAGTTCAGATGCTTACATGTCTTAGAGGGAGTGATGTATTGACACCCCAATATCATCAGACAACAGCTTTATTCTTGTCATGTTTCTAAGCCCTGAGTCAAATCATCACCTGATCCCCTGGCTGCTCTTAAAAGCATACTAAACTGATAAGTCGTTTCTGAAGGTGCCTTTGAATGGATGCTTGGGAGAGGAATTAATTGGAAGTACCTTGTTGTACAAAGGCTCCATAGACAATCCATATAGCACTATGCAATGAGTTAGACATGGATGAAGTGTGATGGGCTCCTGGAGGATTCTGGGAGCGGAGCATCTGCATCCGTGTCAACAGGAAGATCAGAACGCCCACCACAGGAATGGCAGCTGCGATACAGGCCCACACAGCCAAGTCAAAAGGGGCAAACAAAGAAAAAATGTTGATCTTATCGCGCGGTGTGCCGGAAGTGACTCCGACCAGAGTTAGGCCCTCGGATCGTGCTGAATAGTCCAACTAGCGGGCGCTAGAGCAGAGGATTGGAAGGATGCACCACTGCCAAATCACGCTCTGTAAAGACAAACTGTATCCAAATGGGACAACAGAGAGACTTACACTATAGCAGGGTTGCGACGCAGGCCTGAGAGCCGCAGCCCGCAGAGTTTGCTCTCAACCCAATCAAACACCCTGAATCACTAAGCAGGTCGAACAGTTCTAAAGCTACAGCGGTGATTTTATTAGGGAGCTACTCTGCAGGGCTGCGGCGCTCCACCCGGCATAGGAAGACAGGTCCCTTACAAAAGCACTTTTTTTTTCCGGAAACACCGGTTAATAGTTTTTGGTTGTTTTGTCTAAACAGCCTTAAAACCGCTAATACTGTTGGTAAAGATTATTAAGACGGCAATGTAATCTAATAATAAAGTTTAGTTTTAGTGTCACACCACTATCATTTGTTCAGGTAGCAAAGGCCCGCAGGAGAGTGGGGATATGGGCATATAACGAGTTGTCCTGCACCCATGCGAAAATCAATAAATAAAATGTCATGGGAATAGAAAGTAAAGAGTAGATCTTGCAAAAAAAACAGAGTCTTGTATCTTAATAGTACTCCTTTCATGTTTCATGATATTTACTTAAAAGTTTTTACATATCTTAACGAAAAACAAAACAAACTAAGATGAAACAAGTATACATGACCAAAAAAAAAAAGGTATGACATCAGCTTAAAGCATACAGTACTGTACTGTAGCAAAGCCCTGCTAAAGTACCGAGCTTTCATTAACGCTAGTTGTATACACCACATCAGACCAAATCTTTGAGTCGATTCACAGCTCTGTGCAATTTTTGGGCTGTTTAATCTAGTGGAACTCTATCTAGCAATTGTATGAACCCTCTAAAATAATCAATGTATACGTAGTGTCTTGCCGATCACGTTAGTCAAGCTCGCATCAGCGGACTCTCCGCTGATCCCCATCTACAGTATGGGAATACGACACCTATCTAAGCACTTAGCACTTTACAGTTCATACCTAAATAATAACCTCTTAGAGTGCAAGGTACTGGCCAAAATGCCACTGCAACCAATCACAGAATTAAAAGTTCATGTCACACAATTATTGTGTTTTCTTGACTGATCATTGCTGTAACTCCTAAAATACTCATGCCCATCCCCAGAACAAACTAGCACACACGAATCTAAAACACAATATATTCTGGTGACCTTTTCAGCAGGGTAATTTGAGAAAATATCATGCAAGTATTAGTTGGGTAACTTTTAATGGCTTTGGACATGTAAATATAATGTTTAGAGAACTTGCCTTGTTTATGAGTTCCCCAATCATGCCATTCCAAGAGCCATTGGGTAGCTGAGAGCCATATTTGCTGTCTGCCACCTGGTAGATATCGTACTTGAATCCTAGGATCTTGGCCAAGGCATCCAGGACATCAATTGAGAACCCTTTATATCTTTTGGGCTGTCCGAGGATGTTCTCTGCCACCATCACAAATGGATCCTCCTTTGAAGAGGAATATTGATTACCAAAAGTAACAGACAAATTTTAAATGGTTGGTAAAACTTGCTTTAAGACTTCCTATGGCTCCCTGGAGAACCTTTCTGTAGTAGATGCTTACTGGCCTGGGAGAATGATTACAATTAGACCATGAGGTATAAGCACATTAGAAGCGGAATGTTTCTCCCACCCATGCCAGAGATATGTATTTCAGTAAACAGTGCTATACTTTTATTTGTGAAGGTAGGCATAATAATGTTAGCCAAAATAATTTGTAAGCAAACATGAAAGCGCTTAGGGGTGTTTAGAACTTTATGAATGAGGGACGTTCCAATTCTATTGAATTCTGCAGAGTTTAAGGGTTGCAGATTCTGTGCTCTGATAAGTACAATGATATCTAGTACTTAAGTACTGACCGTGAAAAACGTAATGATTAATTACTCACACATTTACACATCAACACAAAACATAAATATTTTAAATGTTACAATGATAAACGTAAGTATTACCAACAAAGTGACAACTTTAACGGTAACCCCTTGCATGCCATTCTCGATGCGGCTCTCCTTTAGACTTCCATTTAGGCCATGGACAGAATCCCATGTAGCTAACTGCAGGACAAAGAAGAAGAAGACTAACACAGTACTGTACGTGTGGGGGGATACCCTATGACATAGCTCCAGTGAATACAGTGTAGTGAAAGGACAGAAAAGTAAATAATAAAGACGAACACCTGAGATCGGGGGGGGGGCGTGCAGACAGTGATGCAAAGGGGTAAAAAAGAGGGCACAAAGGGCAGGCAGGGGGACGTCAACTGAAGATCTCAGACTGTGGGGGATAGTTTTATTTTGTTCTTTATTATTAATTATATGCATTTATTGGAGTTACGATTGCTTTGGCCACTAAATTCTAAAACCTTTGGAGACTAAGTTGGAACAGTTAATATGTCAGTATGACTATCTACAGAATACACGGGCCGTTTCAGTACAGTACGACCAAAACCGGCGGGCGTACTGCCCCATCTATCCCTTAACACAGACCCCCTATAAATAATGGCAGGGGAACACTGACAGAAGCTCATTGTTTGTCATTTTGTATTGACATTTTCATCTTAAAATACTTAATCCCGAGTTAGGCCCCAGAGACAAAAAATAATGGAAGATGCAAACCATTAACAATAACACCCTCAAAGTAGAATGAATAGTAGCAAGAAAACGTCTCGTTACTTGTGTAACCCTCGTTCCCTGAAGAGGGAACGGAGACGTCACGTCGTGACCAACGAATTGGGATATCGCTTCAATAGACCAATCTAATTAGAGTGTAAACTAAACGAGAGCCAATTCACATTGTCAGCAGGCGGATTATTGGCATCTCCAGCTGCTGCTTGATCACAGAGTTTTGAGAGAGAAGTAGGGTGCATGCAGGATGCAGCGCCTATTCAGATTTTTTCGCTGATGAGCCCAGAGCCATGGACCCGCACGCTCAGCGGTGTACGAGAGCTGAGCGTCACCGGGACGTGACGTCTCCGGCCTCCTCAGGGGAACGAGTGTAGACAAGTCGGCTAACACCGAGGACGGTCCCATTTCAGCTCGGGCAGGGGCGGGGGTCAGCGTGCTCGACGGTCACGTCAGGAGGACCGACAAATTGGGATCCGATACCAAAGTGCCACCACCAGCGACTGCCCCTTTCCAGTAGATCCTTGGAAGGCCACCGCGCCCCGATGTTTTTTGCGTAGCCAGTCCATCATCGTTCACAAGAGACCACTCTACTGGCTGCGAAATGCACTACCCAATATATAATACGGAGTAAACATAGGATCAACGTACCCAGTCATACTACAGTGAGAACGGCGTTCTACGGGAACGCGAAACCATTCCCGAGGGAGTTATTCGTAATCAATACAACGATATGAACATCCCGTAGGCATATTAAGAATGGAGGGGATTGAACCCTCTTAGGAAGCAGAAGTCTGCCGGGGTGAACACGAGCCTCAGGCATATACCAGGATGGACTTATACGACGATGAGAGCCACTATAGGTCTTACACTATGGAACCCTCGCCGTCAGAAGCCGGTTCTCTGGAGTGAGGAATTCAGCGGAGTTGCAGGGACCATATGCGCCTGGACCGCGGACATCCGCCACGTCATAGACTGCCGGAGTGGACGGAAGCACTCAACAGAGTCGTCTAGAATATCGAGAGCTCTCTGGAGAGGATATTGTGCAAAAGCCGACCCGAAGCTCCGGGCACTGCGTCAGTGACTCTCTACCCAGTTTGAGGTGAGAACACGAGTGATCACCACGGCTCACACACAATGCTATAAGAATCTAGCAGATGTGTGAGAAGTGGTCGCCCAGACTACACCAAGAATCCACTACAAGCGTGCTGTCATCGGAGGCCTTCCACGAGACCAGCTCCATTAGGACGGGGCAAACACCTCTAGTTGAGTTGAGCTGGGCACCGTGATAACGGGCAGGGCACAGCCCTGTGCCTGATATACCCGTGTGATGGCATCCCTATCCCTTGACCATCCTCGCTTGAGACGCATATCCCAATTCTGCCGGGCCTCCTTGTCCAACAAAGAGCTGGGTCTGGAGTCCGGAAGCTATTGCGTCCGGTCCATAACGTAGCCCCTTAAGCCCGGACGGACAGAGCAAAAGCTAGGGGCTGGAGGCTCATGCCTCCTCCGTAGGGCACGCTTGGAGGATTCACCACCTGATCACCGGAAGATTACAGAACCTTGGGCACGTACCGGGCCGGGCCTCAGGTTTATCCCTTAGGAATCAGCCGGCCCGAACTCCGGCACGAATCGTTTTACCGAAAATGCATGCATTTCCCCCTACGCCTCTTGATAGAGCCAAGTGCCGCAGGATCAAAGTCCTTCATTGCGAGAGAACTTCACTCCCACTGCCGTAAAGGCTTCAAGACGGGTGGGGTGGGGCCTCTGTAGTGCCGTGACACAGACCGTCACCAAGGGCTATAGAGGGGGACACGGTGGGGGAGTTACCCTTCTCGCCCCCCTAGAGTCGTCTTGACGACCACAGTCCATGCTTCCCCAACGCCCTCCCTCTACGGAGTTGGTGGTTAAGCAGCAGTTCGTGCGACAGGATTTCTGGTGTGGCGGGAGACATCCCTTCAGCCTCCACCCCTGCAAATGGCAAGAAAGGACCGCACAACTCCGAATCGTAGCAGCTCCGGGGGGTCTTCTCTGGCGAGAAGAACACCACTCAACGGACAGGTTCCACTTCAAAGCGCTGTTGTCTCCTACTATACAATGCTCGATCATGCTGAAGGAAATGGTGGATCAACTACCCAATTGGGTACTACCCCTAGACCTCCGCGTCCCGTCCCAGGACCAGACCATGCCAAGGTTTCTCCAGACAGAGCATCAATAGGGCACGGGTGCCACAAGGGTAAAATCCGACGCATACAATGGCATATGCAGATCCGTAATCCTCATGACTGAATCGCCAGGGGGAGGGCTGTTCGCGAGGAGGCATATTCCGGAACCAGGTCGTTTGGTGGGGGACTCGAACAGTAATGTGCTTCTCACACAGCATGACCAGTTCGCCCTCGTCCTCCCTGACCTTGCACAGTTTCTGTGCGAGAAGGCTCACTGGGGGAACGCATACTTGCTAAGTAAAGGAGCCCCGCGCCAGCTGTGGTGCAAGCGTCCGGCCGAGTGTTCGGCGCTGTCAACGCGAAGAACACTGTGCAGGGCGGTTTCGTGGAGAGGCAAACAAGGGTATCTTCCCTAGCGTCTCCGAAACGTCCCCAAACCCTGGACCGTCTGGGATGGAGTCAGCATTCTCCGGGCGGCACAGCTCGTGGGACAGCTCGTGCGGCGACACCGGGTTGGAGCACGCCATGAATGGAAGCAGCACAGAATCGACCTCAGATAGCTGGTCTGACTCCATTGAGGAGGAGTGTGGACGGGGCGAGTTGCTATAGACCGAACGGAGACGTGCAGACGCACCGGTGAATCGTAACTGATGTACGCCCAAGCTGGCCCTCTGTAGTGTCCGTTCGGACCAGTATAATCTTGAGCCTCAACATAGACGCCCTTTTGAGACGCTCAGCAAGGTGCACCTGGCGGCGAGGCAACTCTATCAATCGTTGATTTGCCAGTGCAGTTGGGGCCCCGTCCAATTCCCTGACACTGCAAGCCCGTTGTACGGGGCCCCCCAGACGGTGGTTGAGGCATCTGTGCAAACCACATCATGCCTGGAGACCTGCTCCAGGGGCAACCCTGCCCGGAGGAACGCAAGGTCTGAACACGGGGTGAAGGTTTGGCGACAGGCCGCGGTGATCCCCGATTGAACCCCGGAGGGGGCCTGCTTGCCACGCCCACCTCGGAAGCTCGGCCATTGAAGCCAGGAACTGCTAGCAGCGTCTCATAGGAGGTAGCCCCCCGTGGGCGTGAAAAGACTGCGCCAGTGGCCGCCAAGCCATGAGCCGAGTTCTGAAATTGTTTCAGTGGGACCATCATCCTGCTCTTTAATGTATTCAAGCAGTTCAACACTGACTGAGCACCTTCCTGCGTGAGGCGTGCTGTCTGTTTGACCGAATCCAACTCCAACCGAGAAAATAGATTGACCTCTGCGGTCGGGAGAGTTGTGCTCTTTTCCCAGTTGACCTTGAAGGCCCAACAGCCGGAGGTGGAAAGCACCAGTCCCATGATGACTCGCACAACTGTCCGGAGACGGCGAGGTATATCCATCATCGAGGTGTTGCGATGCGAATGCCCTCTCTCAGCGTGGAACCAGTCTGCCTCGTAAACTTTTCGTAAAAGACACGGGTCTACAAGGACAGCGCGAGGGCAGGACTTTGTATGGTATGCCCGCCCCTCGCACTCAATCCCATGAATGCCTGTGCCTAAGTAACTCGTCTCATCGATCGCTGCTGATACCAACTCTTGATGACTGATACACTCTGCAAAGGCCTTCTGCGTGAGCATCTGAACGTGAGCCGGTGAAGCCGTTTTCACGACGCGCAGGCCAGGGATAGGTCCTCACCCCATCGCTGTTCTTGGTTACAGAAATAAAGTACGGTGAGCTTAAAAGCCCTGACCATCATCTCGTCTGGAGGGACCCTGCGCTCTATCTCGTCCTTCTCCAGTAGTGGGTCTGCGCTCGTCTCACGCAAACCAGGGCCTCTGCTGCTTGGTCCCTGTGAGGGCGGTAAAGTGGACGCACCCTTAATTGGAGGGCGCCGGCGAACTGAATCGACAGCCAGAGCCTGACGTTTCGACGGAGCCACGAGACCCCAGGCTGGGGTATGCTCAGCCAGGGCTACCCCACGACGCCCTCAGCCCACCGCGCGCAAGAGGCCCGTCAACGAACACAGGCTACCCGCAGCTGGTACAGCGTAAAGAACAGCAGGACCGGCCCTGGCGCGTCTCTTTTCCGTCCGGCCAGGGAGTCGGATTGATGTTGCCACTGGGCGCGTTGAGCATAGGGTGCGTTTTATTACCGTTTGTTCTTCCTGCCCGATCCGACCCACACTGCTGCTCCTAGGCGGAGAGGACGTGAGTGTGATACTCACATAATCGTCCACAACCCCCCGTCCCGCTCGGGGACCGCCAAAAATAGAGCGCGAGTGCTCCTTTGATCGAGAAATTTGGTACCACCGACCGGGTCATGGGGAAAAGATTCTCCCCGCCCTCCTCCAGGGATGGAGTGGTTTACCCATCTCCTGCAGAGACCGTCCCATACCACCTCTGGACTCGCACCGTCTCCGGGGCCGCTTAGCAGCTCTATGCTTGCCACACAACAGGTTTGGCGGGGACGCTGGAGCGTGACGGGCGGCATGCCCGGCGACCGAACCTCCACGCCAGCTTGTGCTGAGGCGTCAGGAGCATACTAGCTACTTATGGTTGTGAGACGATGGAAATCGTGCAGTGGGCACTGCACCTCGCGACCAGCCAGAATGCATGCGTGGCACCCCTAGTAGCAGGATGATCACCTGGAGGTCACTCGAGTCTCGCCTTTCAGCGAGGCGGAACCCGCACACTATTCGAATCTGCAGCAGACAGGCCAGATCCTGGGACACGGGGGCGTTCAAGATTCGTGTCTTGTCCGTCTCGCGCATGTTAGCCAGTCACAGCCAGATTTGGCGCTCCTGGACCACCATAGTGGATATGGCACGACCCAGAGACCGCGCCGTTACCTTCGTCGCTTGTGGCGCGAGGTCCGCCGCGGTGCGGTGCGGAGTTCTCTCTGAACTTCTGGGTTGTGACCACCCTCGTGCAAGTCCCTCAAGTGCCTTGGCCTTGTGCACTTGCAATCACGCCGTAGCGTGTAAGGCGGAGGCAGCTTCTCCACCGTTCGTATAGGCATCGCTGGCCAGCCGAGTACCTACAGACCCGGGAGGGGAGGCACGGTTCTCCCTGCCGGTTGGAGGCGGTATTAGGACACAACTGCATCGCATCCGACCGCTCCACCGGGGGGACCATTGTAACCCCCTAGCTGCGTCAACATCGAGGATGGCGAGGGATGAGGATCCAGCAAATCAGTTTCCGGCCGTAAAAGGTGCCGTCCACGAACTGTGATACTCCTCCATGCACCTCCGGGAAGAAGGCACATGCGGCGGGGCTCTGAGAACCATCGCGGACCGCCCCTGGAACCACTCGTGCAAACTTGAGGGCTCGGGACACGGTGGAAGTCTTCACTCGAGCCCTACCCCTATGGCGGCCCGGGAAATCATAGCCATTATTTCTGGATCCGATTCAGGCATTGCTACGGTCCCGGAGGAGAGCAGCGCAGCCGAATCTTCCTCTCCAGAAAGCTCTGGCTCACCCTCTGATGCTGCAGTCGACATCTGTTCGTCGGGGGGAGCCTCGGAAGAAACTGGTGGTACCCCCCGGGAGGGTCCAGCTTGCTCTTTTTGAAAGCTCCGCTGGTTTCGAAGTGCCGGCGTGCTTGGGCATCCCCGGAGGGGAATTCCTCACCGTGACCGTAAAACCAGACCGCCCACCCCCAGAAAAATGACGCCCCCGGCTACCACCAGAGGGAACCCCAGATCTAGGAAGTGGCACGGGCACTCCGCCCCCTTGCAAGTAACGGAGTCCGGTCCGCAACTCCGAAATGGTCATACACCCGCAATGGGAGCATGAATCATCCACGAAAACCACCTCAGCGTGCTTCATGCCCAGAAACGTGAGGCAGCGATCGTGACCATCAACCAGCGCAGTAACGACGCATCCAGACGCCCGGGGTGATACTTTGTCATATCAAACACACATCGTCTGTATAAAGACGTAACTCAAGTTTTCCAGCAACGTCCGTCTTTAGAAATACGCACCCGAATTGCTCGTTTAGGGACAAAGCTCTTTTAGCGTCTGAGCCGCCCAGGGGAGATGATCATTTTGCAACACAAACAGTGGGGTGTGCAGCCTGATGTGTGCCACCCACGCGACACGGAAACCACCACCTGCTGAAGCGCCGTCCGCCACACGCAGAGCGCTCCAAGAGCGTGCTTAACTCGTTCAGTCTTCTCTCGTAGAGTAGTCAGAGCTGAATGATGTGATCAGCAGCAGCTGATGCAATAATCGCATTACAATGGCATTGGCTCGTTTAGTTTACACTCGATGTAGATTGGTCTCTCTAAGCGAGATCCCAATTCGTCGTTCTCCGACTTGACTTGGAGTGACCGACTGAAAGGGAACATTTAATTGTCTTGAGTGGGGGGCTAAACTGAAGATTATTAAATTCAATTCAATTATGATTCAGTTTAATACATTAACATGGATCACATATCAAAATCAATATACATAATCCACAATGACACTGTAAGTGATTAGTTATCAGTATCAATGATGCTACATTTAATGACCTGATTTAGAAGACTGATCTCATTAATCATTAATTTACTTAAAGAAACAAGTGATAATTAAGTTTAATAACATCATTTAACAATAAGGCCTAAGCTCATTTCAATGTGATGAGTGTTTTTCTTTGAGGTGTTTGCATTAGCTGAAAGCGCATCAAATTTGTTGCTATAGAACGCTGACAGAAGTAAAAAAAAAAAGGAAAAAAAAGAACATTTGCATGCCTGTATAAAGTAGTAAGCATATCCCTTTAGGAGGCACAGCATTTTCTCCTCATTACTCTTCCATGAGGAGAAGTACCATGCTGGTCTGGTTCCAGGTGGTGGCACTGGATCAAATTACAAAATGCATCTGATGACTGCATACTGCAGCATCACTTGCCTTGGGACCCAACATAATTTTTAAGCCAATACTTGTCGTCCTAAGCCATAAGGGATTTCTTCATTACAGTATGTACACAAACAGCCCTACAGCAGTGGCACAGGGGGAAGCTTGTAATGCTGAAAAATGTATGAAATTCCTCATTTTCTTACAGAGCTACGCGCTGAACAGTCACAAAGTTAAAATAAAGACAAATGAAAGCCTCTATGACTGTGTGTGGTGGTGTTGGCGGGTTGGTAGGAGCACTGTGTAAAAACTTGCCCTAAATTTAGAAATATACTGCCACAGCAAGAACATTATCTGCTTATTCTGTTTTAAATAATGGGATGAAACTCATAGTTGTTACAGATTTGCTACACTGATTACATTGGAACACATTTTGAAGTCCAAGTCATTTAATTTTACACTGTTACATTCTGAAAATTAGAAAATATAAGATTTCTTAAGTGTTTCACAGAAGGGTATGCAAGTTTTGGGACATACTACCAATTCATAACATTGCTTCTTGAAAGCATGGACAAACACTCTTTCACAGTTAACATCAATATGTAGTAATAGGGGCGGAGTGGAAAATAACGATGTGCAGGTGGCATATTGGACCCTGCCACAACATAGGGGCAGGGGCAACGGCGGTGAAAAATTGAAGGAGACGCAGCTGAAGCGATAAGATGTCGATTGATGTAGGGGTGGGAAGGGAGGGACGGTTGGGGGCCAAGATAACTATTCGAAAATCTGGGGAATTGAGGGTGCAAAAAAAAAAAAAAAGAATCTGGAACAGCACCTATAAAGTTGCCAAAGTAAGGCCGGAACAATGCTGGCGTAAGCAAAAAAAATTGGAGAGACGGATGGGTAGGAAAATGGCCAAAAGACTGCATGGAACAGCTCTTTTACGTGAATAGCCTAATATGTTTGGGCATAAAGAAAAAGCTAGAATTTGACCTAACAGGTAGGGTTGCTTTGCTACAACAATTGTTACCCGTGTGGGTGTTTGGGACGGAAGACTGGTTGTGTAGGCCAGGGTCATAGTGACTTTAGGGACTAAGGCAAAACCGTGTGGCCTAGGGTACGGCTTTGTGTCGGGTGGTGTGTTAATGAGTTAATACTTCATTATCATAAGCAAGGCAGGAATGAAAATCATAACTACACAATTTAACATCAGGGATGAACAGTGTACACAGGTTTCGTGGGCGACGAGGAAGGGGGGAGGGCCAACCTGAAAAAAAGGGGGGGGGGGAGTCGTGGAGGGGGCAGGGGCGACCCCAGGGAAAAGCCAGAACCAAGGGGGAGGGGAGGCGAACGACGGAAGGGTGGGGGTCGCTCAGAATGGCGGGGGGGGGGGGAATTGGGTATGGCAGAAAATGCCGTTAAGCGAGCGTGGAAGGAAGGTTGAAACTAAAGGGAATTGTGTGGGGAAAAGAAAGGGCAGTGAAGGTTAACACTGAAAACAGGGGAAGAAGACGCGATGCTTATTCCGGAAAAGACGGGGGGAATAATGTGAGTATATAGGCAGCTATGAACGTCGTCGACTCAGCAAGGAGAATGCATATGTCGGCCAAGGCCCTCAAGTGATCCAAACGTTATTGGCGGGGGGTTGGCATAGACCGGACAGTGCTCGGTGGGGGGGGGAGACAGTGGAGAAGAGTGGAACGCAAATGAACGGGCAAACGCTCAGGAGGGACTCGCAGAGCGGTCTGGAAAGGGTGGGCATGGCCTCATTAGGAACGGCAAGGGGGTATATCACGGACGCTCACGAGCGGTTCAGTACGGATACTACCACAAAACCAGGAGACCCCGCGTCTGGCTCCCTTCATTAACACATGACCCTAATATAATGGCAGGGGGAAACACTGAAAAAGCCGAGTGGGTGCAGTTTGTATTGACGTTTCAATCTTAAAATACTATATCACCAGCGTATAGCAGAGACAAATAGTAGGGGGCAGCAATATGTTATCCTGAAAAGTGGAAAACTGGGGTCTATGGCACAGCAAAAGTGGTGGTACTTCACACTGCTGTTAGGGGGGAGCCAGTGAACAGAAATTACACACGCCTCTAATCCAGGGTGTAGAACTCCGAGTCACTGGATCAGACTGTGACTCAGGAGAGGGAGATAGCGGGGGGGGGGGGAGTGTGCGGGAGGGGGGGGAGGGGACTCGAGTCCCAAATTTGATGACTTGAGACTCGACTCGACATAATTAAAGAAGGCTTGAGACTTGACTTAGACTTTGACAGCAATGACTCTAGACTTGATTTGGTCTTGAGCCCTGTGACTCGGAAAGACTTTATGATCAGATCAAAGTCGTTATAGACGCGTCCCTGCAGCGTGCTTGCGCTTGACTGGCAATAAAATAGAGACTGCGTTCAGGGAGCGCTGGATTTATAGGCTAGTATACATTAATGGAGTAATAACATAACCTACGACAAAAGAGCCGAGATAAGAAAAAAAATAAAAATGACATGATTCGTCTAGCGATCTCCGCTAGTGAAAAGCACTGCCCTGTCTGTTTGATCGCCGCCCAGCAGAGCAACAGCCGGACAGGCAGGTGAAACTGAATTGATTTTGTCCGACACTGAGGTGCACCATAGTGACGGATCCGCATCCCCACAACCCGCCAGAACGGGGTGGTCGTGCCACTCGTGTGCTTTAATTTTCCATTTTTAGGGGGAATAAACACCTCGCTGAACCTGTTTTGGGGCAATCTCCACAGTTTTGTTCAAAGCAGGTACAGAGGTGAATGGCATGTGCAGTGGGTATGTTGTTATTACACCTCCATTAACCCTAATCGGAAGTTGGGCAATCATGAGGACGATTAAGCAGTGACGGACTAGCAGTGGCAGTGACTCATAGCAATCTTTTGATCACTGGCAGCTGAGGCATAACAGCCAGCACAAAGGCAGATGACCATTTAGGGTCGTGCGTGAGTAAGTAAATGGAGAGCCTCAAGCGTCACACGTTGGGAAGGCCGGTGGTAATTATGAGGAAACGTCACGGCAGAGGGGTGTATCAACCATGCCACGTGAGAAAAAGATGCATGGCACATATTGAGTCATCACTATGTAAATGTCATTGCGCAGGAAAAAAATACTTACCACAGTTACCTACCTCGGTCGCTAGCCCGATACACTTTTTACTAAAAAGTTATTAGAAAACTGCCAGTGTAGGTTACGATTTTTGCGGGTTTGTTTGTTTATACGTTAATAAGATTGAGGAACTAGAAAGTTGTGCGAACTTACAAAAATTACAGGAGAACTAGGGATAGAGAATGATGCCCGGGTCGCTAAGACCCGAGGGATGCCATTCAAGAGTTAAGTTTAAAGTTAGTCTAATTGAGATTTAAATCTGAGTTAAAAAGTTATGGGGCAAACAAGTAAGCAGGTTAACATACATTGAATCTGAGCAAAATGCGTGGGTTCAACATGGAAATCTGCTTGAAATTGTTTAAAGGTTTGTAGTGTGGTGCAACAAATCTTCGATACACTTTGTTTACTCTCAGATTTAAAATTAATCATTGCAACCATCAGCTACCTTTTAGAAGAAACATGCAGACAAATTAGGCCTATGTCTGAAGTGTAGGACGAACAATGAGAGCAAGCGCAATAGGCCTAATTCTAATTTACCATATAATCTGAATAAGTGTTTATTTCACAATGCGTACTCTGCTTGTGATATTAATTATATATAGGAGATAAGTAAAAAAGGGATAAAATTTTATAATAACTATAAAATATAGGCTACTCAGTTTTTCTCCCTCTTGCAGGCTCTCATGTCACTTCCATTTCTTTCAGGATAAATTAATTAATTCACGTGTTGTAAATAAGTCTGTAGGCCAATAGCGCACACAGCCCCAAAATTTAGCGATCAACTATGCATATTACAAACTTAACATTTAACATACAACATTTTTTCTATTAAATGATTTTGTCTTTGTTACTTCCAGTTATAAAGGATGGTAGCACAGCATTTTTGAATGATTGTCTTCATGGGTTTGTCTGCATCCATATTGCATGTTTCCTCTCACTTGAAAAGTATGCTTGCAGTAATTTCTTCGAGTTCATTCAATGCAGTTCTTTCTGCGTTTCCGCTCACATATGGTTTAATTGGTGTTCATTGGAGGTTCCAAAGTGCAGTCTTGGCTTAGTTAACACCTAGAAGCATTAGTTTTGCACACATGCAATATGCTGGCAGCTGTTAGTTCTATGCAATTAGTTGTCTTTGCTATTCTGTGCTATAAACACAACATTACTGCTTATCCTATTTTGGCATCATCCTAATGGAACCTGGGAGGTAGTTTTTACTAATGGCACCCATCTCCCACATGAAATTAAAGCTATGTCCACCTAGTCTACCTGCCCTTCCTAATAAAATTAACTAGCATTGAATTGTAATTAAATAACTGAGACACTAATTGTGCCAAAAAGCACTAAATACTTGTTTAAGACTTGATCTACATGCTGAGACTATGCAACTCGACTGGACTTCCCTTTCCTTTACTCGTACTTGGAACTTGGACTTGTCTGTCTTGACTCTGGACTTGACTCGAGAATTGAATGCAAAGACTTACTTGTGACTTGCAAAACAGTGACTTGGTCCCACCTCTGCTAATATCTCCCTTAGCAAATTGGCTGTATAGTAAATGAGTCATTGAGCTTTTTCCCAGCATGAGCTTTTTCCAAATGTATGACTGAAAATACTACTGCTTCCTGAAGACAGCAGTGTTAAACACAAATGTTTGGCAACGCTTCACCCTGTCTGTCTGTCACGGCTCTGCTTAGAGTGATGAGCTGAAAGAGCACGGACGAGAATGAGGAGGCCACCAATTCATCAAACACTGTCAAGATTTTTCCGCTTTCTGTCAAAGTTTTCTCTTGGATGACAAATGAAATTGAAGACTTGATAGATGGCCATTTTATCCAGGGGCTCAAGAGACTCAACGAACAAACAAAAGCATATCCTTCATCTTCTATTTGATGTCTTATCAGTCTTGACTCCAAACTAGACAAGCATTTATCTGTTTGCTCAGACCTCGATGACTTTGGGATAAAAGTTTTTAAATAATAAATGGCTGGGTAAAAGCATACGGGACTCTGTAGACCTCCACTGTTTTTGCCAATCTGTGTTGTATGAAACAAGAATTTAAAATTCTGGACTATGACTAAGACACACTACAACTACACTAAGACAGCTAAATTTAGTGGAACAGGCATTTATTCTTGTCATTTTGATTTGCTGAGTCAGTGTTGTGCTATATGCTTGCCATTCAGAGCTAAAACAAGTAATCAAGTATTAACACAAAGGCTGCAGAAGACTGAATAGAGGACAAAACTAACTACTTTTTATTAGTCATATGGTCTACTTTTATGATCGTTTTTTTGTGCTTTTGGGAGTTTAGAGCTGTGTGTATGTTTCTGATTTTCAAAGTAAATCTTACAGCCAATCTTTTTTTTCAGTGTAGTAATAGTGAGCTCTAGTGAAAAGTCAGTAACATGTCCTATTTCCCTTTCTAAGTCAAGGGGAGTGATATTCCACTCAGCATCAGAAACATCTGTGTTTTTGTGTGCTGTATTCATGGCAACAGGGCAACTAATAGCTTGCTAATTCAATAGCGAGAACGGATGAGCGCTCCGCTTTTGTTTGGTGGCAAACGTGACTGAGACCAAGCCAGAGCTCCAGAAGCTTATCTCGGCTTTGCTACATCATGATTTGCCATAGCATCTCTTAAACGACAGCTGTAGAATTTCATTGGACAGCATTAGACAGAACAGCTGGCCCAGCAAACTCTCTGGTGGTTATCACCACCTTGTGTTTCTCTTTACACCGAAAACCTGAAAAGCTTAGCAAGAACACATGCCTTGAGGGGTCCTTACTAGGTATGTGCATTTCAGTCATTTTGACTACTCAAGTAATCAGGAGGGTTGGTGCGAGTTCTGTTCCATTTTGGTACAATTGTGTTTCATTACTGGACTTCGATCAGTGTGAAATGTTTTGAAGAATCAAATCACACAAAAAACAAGTAATGCAATCAATGTGTATTCATTGCTACCACATTTGAATAGTTCCAACAGCTCTCAGTAATCTGTCATGTCGCACATATTTATATGTTTCTGGTAAACACTGCTTAATGTAGAACAGTAACCAACTATAGTTAGAGAACTCTATAAACAGCTTAAAATAAGGACATTGACAAATGGTATTACTTACTGTGGATTTTCAGACATGGTAACGTCAATAGCATTATATGATATGGTAATAATTCAGTTTCATGGTTTATATAAAAGAACAGTGGGGTATTATGACTCCACCACAGGAGTGTTAAAGGGACACATATTTTAGAATCCTCAATTCTGTGTGAAATATGCTATGTTTAAACAGAAAATAAAATCTGTGTGTTATTATAATTGGATACATTTTTAACTATTGGTGCATGGCTATGATTTTAGACCCACACATTCACATAGAACCTATTTGGGTGCTCTTTTGACCAATTTAGCCGTACAACATTTCATTAATAAACAAGCAAGTGTTCCATCACATTGCAATTTTCGTTGTCTCCAATTAGCCTTTGATTCCAAAGTAGTAGTAACAAAGTCTGCTGCAAGTTGTTACATTATGAAATGAGATTTTGATACCTTAAATCAGTGGCGTAACTTTGCTTTGAAAAGTGGTGGGGACACCGCGCAACTCGTTTTGCTAGTCTTTTATTTAATAACCTAATTTACTTGAGGACTGGGTTTAGAGTTGAACAAACTTAATTTTTGCTTTTCAAAAATACATTGATGTACCAGGGGCGGCGCCAGATAATTTTGAACGCAGGTGCTGAGGGGGAGCTGGGCAATTCAGGGCTCCAGACTCATTCTTCCCACGGGTCGCTCTTTTACTATTGTAAACTTTCTCAGTTGGCTGCACCAAGCACTTTTTTTTTTTTTTTTGCCTACAAACATGATGTGAATAAAGCACGATGATGTAACTGTTATTGTAGTTTATGTTATATGGAAACGAAAGTGGTTAACATTCAACCCTTTCTTTTTCACCAGTAGTATTATTTGTGATTTGAATTTTGTGAACGGAGTTCCTCTTTTGCCATGTTATAAGCTGGGCTTCGGATGCTTTCACTTTCGATTTCACGATCTTGTCAGGTTTTACAATAAAATATAATAGTCTGTTTAGCTTACATCTATACACCTTTCACGTTTTAAGACAAAAAAAAAAGATGGATTAATTATTTTTAATTAAAATGCACAACAAAAATAAAACAGTATTCAATGACAAACTATACAAAACGTTATTAACAAAAACGAATAAGACGAGGCATGGCCTACACGCTGTATTAGGCTATATAATGACTAATAAATTACAGAAAGTTTAGCAAAACACTGAGGAATCAAAAAAAAGAGAGAGCCTCCATAGCATAAGGTATGGAAGCCCGTTCAGCCACTGAATTAAAAAAAAAAGGTAATTGCAACTTTTATCTCACAATTGCGAGATATATATAAAGTCATAATTGTGCGATATAAGTCAGTAATTCTGACTTTTTTCACAGAATTGTGGATATAAACTCGCAATTGCGATATATTCACGTCAGAATTGCGACTATAGGTCACCAATGGCGAGGATTAAAAACTCACAATTCGGACTTTATACTCGCAATCGCGCGTTAGGTTTATATCTACACAATTATGACAAAAAAAAGTCAGAATTGCGGGATATAAACTGCAATTGCAAGAAAAAAGTCTGCATTGTGCGTTATATAACGCAATTCTGACTTTATTTCCCAGAATTGCCCATTTATAGCTCTCAATTATGACTTTTTAACTCGAAAATTTAACTCAAAAAAACCTTCTCTGGTTTAAGAAGCGATCTTTACTGACTTAATCGTGAAAACCATCAATAATTCACATAGTTTTTGTGGCGCACCTTCTGCAATTAATAGTGTAAATATAAACCAAAAAACAGGTTCATAGAATTTTTATATGAAAAAATAAAAAAATTAAAGGAAAACGCGCCAACTTGATTTTTGTAATAGTCTTTACTTTTGTAGTCTGTATAAAAATGTGGAGTTTCTAAAGACGTCCCATGTGGAATGGAGAGCAGGTCAGGATTCGGCACCCTCATCTGACTCAAAACGCCCTGTGTATTAATAAATAATTAAAACGTGTCTTCTTTTCCCTCCGAAACGTTCATAATTATGTTGCCGGTTGCTTTGACGGCAACCTGCTTTATGCACGAGCTGAGCGACGTCTTGCCTATAGCCTAGATTGAGTATATGGCGATTATAAATATATATTTAATAATTCTATATTATTGTATTAATCAATTTGATATAACGTGCGACTAGTTGACTAGAATTTTTTTTAGCAGAGGGCAGACAAGGAAGCTCTCCGTTTTTAAATTAAAATGCTATAGCCTAATGACATTACGAAAAGTGCGACAGCTGCAAATCACATCGTTATTGCACTGCACGAGTTATGCATGCATAAGTAGTCAAATTAAAAATATATATATTTTATCACCCTAATTAGGTTATGAAGAATGATTTATTGATCTTGTTTTCCCTTTAATACATAGCCTACCTTCCGCAATATATTTTTCAATTACTTTCAAAAAGTGGTAGGGACAATATCGACCCTGGCAAAAAGTGGTGGGGACATGTCCTACCCGTCCCACCCGCAAATTACGCCTATGCCTTAAAATTTTGTCTTTGTGAGAAAACAAAGACAAAATAGGCTACCTGGCTATTTATAGTAGAGAGAGAGATAGAGAAAATGGAACATTTAATAGGGATATATTTGAATGCAATAGTGTGGTACATGGAAAAAAGAAGAATAATAGGAAAATAGTTGGAATAGTAGCTTTGCTGTTTACTGTCCACGTACACAGCTGCCTTTTGCCATCCTAACTGGTATGGACTTTAATAAGTGACTAATTCAGCATAGGTAACAAGCTAGAATTTTGCAAAGCTAATGACAGTACAGCATACGCTTAAAAATACACAGTATCTTCTAACACTTTATTTTGGTGGCCCTCAATGCATATTCAACTGACTATACAGTAAGTAACATTTTACAAGTATCTACTGTATTCTACTCACCCTAATACTAATGCTCTAATGACAATTAGTTGACATGTAGTTACAAATTTACTAATAGTTAGTAGAATTATTAAAATGGAATAAAGTGTAATTTAACATAACTTGAAACAAATAAATTGTTCATTGGTAGAAAACAAGAAAGACCGCCTAAACAAAATTGAAAGTTATGTTCATGTTTACTAATAGTGTTACAAGCCACCTAATGTTAGATAACGTCTCTAGGTTACGCATGTAACGTCTCGGTTACGTATGTAACCCTCGTTCCCTGAAGGAGGGACGGAGGTACGTAAAGCCCCACCCCCCCCCCCCCCCCTCCGCGGTCAGGACAGGACGAAATTGGGATTTTTTCTTTCTGTCGACCTTCTTAGATGGGAGCCAATATACGCTTCGAGGGTTAAAACTAAACGAGCCAATGCACATTGGCATGCGATTATTGCATCCTACTTATACTCACGTGATCACAGCGTGAGTATAAGTAGGCAGCAGGTGCAGCGCATATTCAGGTTTTCGCTGAGGAGCCGAGCCGGATGAGCCCGGAGCCACGGCCGTACTGACCGAGCAGGGTACTGAGTGCAGGAGGTAGACCTGGTGCGACGGGAACGTGATAACTGTTCTACAGTTTCACCCTTTGCCTTCAAGGGAACGGAGGGTGTACGCATACGTAGCGAGCGGAGATTCCTTTAAGGCACGCGTCCCTCTCGGAGGTACGGCGCGGAGGATCCTGACGGAGTAATTGGGGATTCCTACCCAAAGGGAGACGACAGCGTAGGACATGCCGGCCGTTTCGCCGTTTCCTGGTGGACAGCCGACATGCGCCACCCCTATATTTTTTGGCGGCTACGTGCAAGGGGCATTGCATTCACCGTGTTGATCGTGGTGGAGAAACACAGGAGGTGATAACGGCTCCACAAGAAGGTATAGAATCTAGCGAATTGTATCGGGCTCGCCGCAGACGACGCCGGCCATACAAGTATCTGTCAGCGAGGCGCAACGAGCCAGCGCCCAGGAGGATGCAACAGCTCTAGTTGAGTGAGCTCGCAACCTCAACGGGCAGGGCACACCCTGTGCCTGAAAAGCCAGGGTGATGCATCCACTATCCACTGGGCCATCCTCTGCTTTGAGACAGCATTCCCCTTCTTCCGGCCTCCGTGACAGACAAAGAGCTAGTCTGAGGTCCTAAAGCTTTGCGTCCTGTCTACGTACCATCTCAAGGCTCGGACAGGACAAAGCAAAGCTAGGGCTGAGTCTGCCTCCTCCGAGGGCAGCGCTTGGAGGTTCACCACTGGATCCCTGAAGGGAGTAGCGGGAACCATGGGCACGTAGCCGGGCCGGGGCCTCAAGGTTACCTGGGAATCAGCCGGCCCAAACTCTAGGCACGAATCGTTTGACCGAAAATGCGATTTGCAGGTCCCCTACACGCTTCATGCTGGTAGGAGACAAATGTAGCAGAGCCAAGCATCTGCATTGAAAGGAACTTCAACACAAACCCTGCACAAAGGCTCAAACGGGGCCTGCTGTAGTGTCGTGAGCACCAGAGTCAGGTCCCCCGCGGGAATAGAGGGGGGCCGTGGAGGATTTAAACTTCTCACCCCCTTAAGGAACCTGACAACCAGGTCATGCATCCCCTTACGGGGGTCGTGGGTTAGCAGCAGATTGCACACATAAAATTTAAAGGGTGGATGGCGAGACAGCCTTCGCTCAACCCTTTGATGCAAGAGGACAGCACAAACTCCGCTCGGGATCTTTTTATGGTCTGCTGGTCTACTCGCGCCAGAGAAGAAAACCACTCAAAACAGGTTCCACGTCAAGAGTAGGCGCGTCTCGTTGAAAGTGATGGGTGTCAAATAACCTCTTGGGGTAGGGCAACACTCGAACCTCTGACGTCCCATCACGGGACCCCCGGAACATCCGGACACGGACATGAAGTTGTCAGAGGTACTGGACGGCGGGGAGTTTGCCAAGGGCCGGTGCCCCGTCTCTGAGTCAGTAAATCCATTCTCAGAGGAATCGGCCAGGGAGGGACTGTCGCGAGGAGCATTAGTCCTGGGAACCAAGTCCGGGAAGGCCAATAGGCCACCAGCAAGACCTGCTCCTCGTCCTCCCTGACTTGCACAGCAACTGTGCCAGAAGGCTCACTGGGGGGAAATGCATACTTGCGAAGGCCCCGCGGCCAGCTGTGTGCCAGTGAGTCCGTGCCGAGTGTTCCCTCGGTCAGGGGCGAAGAACAACTGGCAGTGAGAGGTTTCTGGAGAGGAAAACAGGTCCACCTGAGCGGCTCCGAAACATCCCCAAACAAGCTGGACCGTCTGGGGATGGAGTCACCACTCTCCCGGGCGCACAGCTCGGGACAGCACGTCGGCTGCCCGTTTGAGCAGCCCAGGAATGTGAACAGCAAAAAGCGACCTCAGATGCTTCTGACTCCAGAGGAGGAGGTGGCGTGCGAGTTGCGATGATAAGGCGCACGGGTGATTGATGTGGGTGAGCGCAGACCACCATTGTCGGGTGATGTACCTGCACAGTCACGCATGCGCCCTTGAGATCGGGCCCCGCGGCAAGGTCGGCACTGCCCGCAACGCGAGGGCAGCCGTGCAGTTGGGGGCCCGTCCACACCCCCGACAATGCGTGCCCGTTGTACGTGGCCCCCCGGCCGGTGGTTGAGGCATCCGTGCAAACCACAGAATGCCTGGGGACCTGCTCCAGGGGCATTCCTGCCTGGAGGAATGCAAGGTCTGACCACGGGGTGCAGGTTTGGCGGCAGTCCGGTGTTACTTGGACCCGGTGAGTGCCGCGCTTCCATGCCCACCTCGGGACTAGGCCATGGAGCCAGTGCTGCAGTGGTATCATATGGAGCAGCCCCAGCGGCGTGACTGCCGCCGTGGCTGCCATATGCCCAGGAGCCTCTGAAACTGTTTCAGAGGCAGACCGGCGGGTACCTGCTCTTAGCCGAGTCACCTCCATACCGGGAAAAAGAGATCCTCTGAATGGGGGATGTTTGCTCACCCTTTCCAAGTGACCCGAACTTAGGACCCAACAGGCTGAACTGGTGTAGAGAGCACCAAATCACCTGTGTTGCAAAACTGCTCTGAGAAGCGTTCGCCCTAGAGCGGTAGTGAGGAACTGCGACTTACATGCATGCGGTTATCTCAAAGTGGCAATCAAACAGTGGACTGGCCACTGAACGTGGAGGGGGGAGCCGGGCCGACTGAATCGCACTAGACGCAGCCTGACGGGCGAAGGAGCCATCGAGACGGGCTATGTAGATTCAAGTGCGACTAGGAGAGCATCCCAGAACCGCTGTAGTGGGCCTCCAACGGAATACAAGGCGTCTCCGCAGGGGGCCAAAACGGAAAAAAAAAAAGGAAAAAAGAAACGGAACAAAAAAAAACGCAGGACCCTGGCCAGGGCGTCTCGTGCCCAGCGTCCACCGGTAAACGCACGGAACCTGAAGTACTCGAGCAGAGGGTGTGTGGGTAGTCCGTTGCTTCGTCCTCCCGATCCGCCCACTGCTGATCACTGGCGAGAGAGGTTCGGAGCAGTGACAGAGAGGAGGGAGTGACCGTGTGGGAAGACGCACTAGATCGTCCACAACCCCCTGTCCCCTCTGGGGACCCAGAAATATAGGAATTGCTCTTTGTTGAGAATTTGGGTACCACCGACCGAGGGCATTGGTGGAAAAAGATTCTCCGCCCAGCCCTCCTCCAGGGGAGGGAGTGGTGCATTCACCATCTCCCGAAAAGCAGGTCCCTCCACCTCTGGGTTGCCAGTCTCCGGGCCTCTTGCTCTCTCGCTTGCCACCTGGTTTGGCGGGGGCCTGGACGGGCGGTGTGGCTGCCCTGCGACCGGCTCCACGGCTCAGCTTTGCTGGAGGCCGCAGGAGCTTTGCTCTTGTTTTGGCGGTGGCAGGGGGGACGCCCTCGGCGACGGCAGCAGCTGCAAGCCGGCAGGATGTACCTGATGGCCTCAATCTGCTCTGGTCAGCGGAGAACCGCTAGGCACGTTCTCCACCGTGTCGCCGACAAGCCGGCATGGGACACGGGGGCATTCAAGAATCTTGTCTTTTCCGTCTCGCGCATGTCAGCCAGTCACAACCAGAAATGGCACTCCCCGACCACCATAGTGGACATCGCACGAACCAGAGACCGCACCGTAACCTTCGTCACTCGCGGCGCAAGGTCCGCCGCGGTGCGGAGTTCTCTACGAACTTCTGGGTCGTGACCACCCTCGTGCAAGTCCATCAGTGCCTTGGCCTGGTGCACTTGCAAACACGCCGTAGCGTGTAAGGCAGCTTCTCCAAAGGTCGTATAGGCATCGCTGGCCAGTCAAGTACCTACAAACCCGGGAGGGGAGGCACAGTTCTCCCTGCCGGTTGGAGGCGGTAGTAGGACACAACGGCATCGCAACGATAGCCACTCCACGGGGGGACCCTTGTAACACTAGCTGCCCCCAACCATCGAGGTGTGTTGAGGGAGAGGAAGGATACAGCAAATCAGTTTCGCAGTAAAAAAGGGCCGTCCACGAACCTGGGGGTGGGACTATCATCATGCACTTCCGGGAAGAAAGGCACCAAGGCGGGGGCGCTGAGAACCAGCGCGGACCACCCCGAGAACCAATCTTGCAACCTTGAGGGCTCAGGACACGGTAAACGTCTTCACTCGAGCCCTACCCCTACAGCTGCCCGGGAAAGCATAGCCATTATTTCCAGATCTGATTCAGGCATTGCTACAGTCCCGGAGGAGAGCAACGCAGCCGAATATTCCTCTCCAGAAAGCTCTGGCTCACCCTCGGATGCTGCAATCGACTACCGAGAGTCGGGGGGCGCCTCGGAAGCAAACAGGTGCGTACCCCATGGAAGGTCCAGCCTGTCTTCCTGAGAGCTCCACTGGTTTTGAAGTGCCGGCGGGCTTGGGCATCCCCTTTTTCTCTTAGGGGAATTCCTCACCGTGACTGTAAGACCAGTCCGCCCACTGCCAGAAAAAGGACGTTCCCGGCTGCCACCAGAGGGAACCCCATATCTAGGCGGTGGCACGGGCACTCCGCCCCCCTTGCAGGTAACGGAGTGTGGTCTGCAACTCCGAGATGGTCATACCCCCGAAATGGGAGCATGAGTCATCCACGAAAGCCACCTCAGCGTGCTCCATGCCCAGGCACGAGAGGCAGCGATCGTGACCATAACCCAGCGCCAGGTAACGACCGAATCCAGAAACGCCCCCTTTGATCGCCGTGTTCCGCGCTGTCCGGTAGGGATACGTCGTTGTCTATAGCAAGACCCACATCGTCTTTATAAAGACGTAACTTCAAGTTTGCCAAGCAATGTCGTCTTTAGAAAGACGCACCCGAATTTGCTCTTTTAGGGGTAAAAGCTCTTTTAGCGTGCTGAGGCGAACAGGGGAGATGATCATCTGCAACACAAAAAGGGGGTAGTGCAGCCTGATGTGTGCAAACCACCCGACACGGGAAACCACCACCGCTGAAACCACCGTCCGCCAACACGAAGAGCTCTCCAAAAGCACGCTGAACTCATTCAGTCTTCTTCTCTCAGTAGAGTAGTCAGGAAGCAGGAAACGTGCATTGTGAGCGTAGGTCAGGATCGGCTACGAAGCGAAAAGCTGAATACTGCGCCTGAACCGGCTGACCACTTATACTCACGCTTGATCAGCAGCAGCTGGAGGTGCATATAATCGGCTTGCCATGTCATTGGCTTGTTTAGTTTACTCTCGAAGTAGATTGGTCCCTCTAAGCAGATCCCAATTCGTCGGTCCTCCGACGTGACGTCGAGAGTGACCACTGAAAGGGAACACTGGTTCCCCCTGAACGGGGAACTGGCCACGACCAGCTGCGTCAAGCATGCTATGGGAAACACAACTCAAGGAGGTGCAACAATGCTGCTGAGTATCACGTGTATCAGCAACGTCCAATGAGGGCGAGACGTCACCGGGCCCTTCGGCGGTGAGCAATCCGGTAATCACCGTACTGCTACGCGACACAGGAAAGCTTATACCGAAGCGACGCAAAACGCTGCCGTTTACTGTTCCGGGGTAGAGGCAGAGGGGGCGAGCAGCTTTGGGCTTAAGCAATGTAGCTCGCACGAGCAGACGGTTGCCGGCAAGGTGAATGAGGCACTAAGGTCAACTCAAGGAAACTCAGGGAGGGTGCTCGACCACAGCCATCTCCGGGTAGCGAGCAGAGCGCGGGCCGCCCGGTGACAACCTTGTGGACGGGGCAAGCCCAGTTTGAGGACTGGTTTTTCTCCATCCCACCACGAGTATGGCCTCACCGCCGAGGACCCCGATCGCATAATCCTTGCGACCTAGATGTGGTAAGAGGCACAGCCTTGGCGAAGCGTGGAGGAGACCAGCGGAAGTGGCTCGACGAGTATAGATTGGCGCCAATAACTGAGTATAAGCGTAGACGCCCCACTGGGGACAAATAAGTTACAGGCCTTCATGGGGAGTCAGGGCTCCGAATAAGAGTCCGACAGGCCAGTAGGTGGTATAAGGAGGGTTATGTACATATACCCGCGCGATTTGGCCAGACAAGGCGCAAAACTATCTACGGTTAAGAGGAGGGGACACTGATGAAGGTCTGTCAGATTCCTCAACTCTGCTGTAAGGGAAGGAAATAGCGATCAGGGGCACAAGCGGGAGTCTTTCAATAGTGAGATGACAATCGATATTCTAACTCGATAGGCTTCGGAAGGAGCGGGGTTTACAGGATGGAGGCGCTTTTAAGTACGAGCACCGATCCAGGTCCACGGCAGAAGCTAGTTTGGAACGCACAGGAGCATCGCTACCGAGACCTCAGGAGCCACGCAGAGGAAAACCAGGTACCTCCCCTGAGGAGGGGGGGTGCCTGCCACTTATGATCGTGGCCAAGTCCGGAGGGATGGCGACTATGGTAGGCTGCAATGGCGCCAACACGTAGATCTCAAGTAGGAGGGGGTCAACCTCTGCAGATATATCTGGCCATGCAGTAGGCAGAAAGACCAGCACTGGGTGGTACCAAGATGTTGCAGTTCCCCCTCAAGGAGGAGACAAACCTAAGCAGGCAGGTGGCATCTCGAACACTATTGGAACGCCTAGCCCAAAGGCAATAGTGAAGCACAACGCCCGCACATTCTGGGGAGCAAGCTGTGCTTTGTGAGAAGATCAGGTCCAATAGCGAGAAGCGAGAGAGTCAAACATGCGCGCGGGGATGAACTACAGTATAGCGACAAACAAGGAAATGCTATAGGATGGAGGACAGGCGCCAGTGACCGCGCGAATGGTGCCGCGACAATTTAGCTTTGCTTCTTAGACCAAGCACGATCTGTGGTGCAGGGGAAGACGTGTTCGAATGCAGGGACATTTATACAAAGCACTCAGTCAGTTTACGGAATAGTTAAAGCAAGCAACGGAGGGAGCGCAAGGTGACGGGGGGGGAAAAAGAGGAATAAAAAAGTGCCAGAAGCGCACGTAAATCACAAGAATGTGAGCTAGGGGCGAGTGCAGCTGACGGAGTTTTCAAGTTGAGGTGTTGAATTCGACCGGCACGCTCAGAACTGTGGTCCGCGCTCGAGGCCCCGAAGCTTCCGCATACCACAAGGACGAGGCCCCAGTTTGAAGCGAATAACATCAACATAAGCACTGGTTCAGGGGAAACAGAATTATACGGGGGCCAGGTTCACCGGCGTGCCGCACGTGCGTGCGGCCTGCGGGAGCAAGCTAGTGTACACCATGCGGTGATTCGCGAGGCGTACCCAGCCGGGATCACGCGGGATGTGGCTAGGCAAGACTGCACCACATAGGAGCCGGAAAGATGGTCTGAAACCCGAAGACAGATACGCCGGGACCACCAAGGAAAACGGCTAGAGGCCATCTGGCAACTCGAATCGGCCAGCAATAAGGAGCATAGGCGCGATGTGTGTAGTGAGAGCGTACACATGTGGTACGTAGAACGTCGCGGTGGCACCTGTTCTAATCAGCTAAGGAGGGTGACTGAATGACAGGACAGGAGACAACAGAGCCTGATCGAAGGGTGGCAATTCCAGCGCCGTTCCTCACCTCAAGGGAGAACATGAAGGCGCTGGGAGAGCTAGTCAGCCTAGCTCGTCTAGACTCCTCATTTAAGTTACACGACTCGCCGAATCGGCGGCAGATACAACAGCAGCGTCGGCGGAGCCCCGTTACTGCACCGACCACCACCACGTCAACGCCGCAGAAAGGCAGAGCGTTTGGCACAGAGCGGGGTGGCGCTGCGTGGGTTGGGACGGCAGTGTCATGCATAGAGAACAGAAAACGTATTACACAATGGTCTGCGGACTGTTATTATGTCTATCGTACGAGGGGACCTTGGCCAAAAAGGAACAAAGACGGGCCGACAATTCGCACAGTCAGGACATGCGGAGGCACGCCTACCCTGGGTGAAGGGTAGGGCATGAGGTAACACCTTACAGTGCGATACGGTTGCACGATCTCCCGAGGCCCATACCGTGGGGGATACCTTGATTGATTGCCCCTGCCACCAACCGGTGCTCAAGGGACTCCTGGGGGGCTTCCGGTGGAGCAAAGTCCCCAGATGGACTCGACTGGCGAGGGGTACGGAACGGGGAAAGCTCGCCCACTTCAGAATGAGGGACCCGGCTTTAGAGAGCATAGATCGAGGTATGTGTACCTGCAGCTCACACCGCGATCGTTGCAGGGGCAAGATATGGAGAGGAAAGGTGGCCGTATTCTAGTAAAACCCAAGACGCCGCACAGTAGCAAGAGATTGGTTCCTTAGTAGATTTTCTGGCCAGCGTGGAAACTCTCTGCCGAATGCTCACATAATGGGTCCGCAGACGTAGAGGAGGTTACAGAAGTTCAGTTCGGTTTCGGTTCACCGCGCCTCAACGGTGTTTTGCATACATAGTGGTGCACCATAGAAGGCTCTGGTACATGTGGAACAGAAGGACCAACCCAAATCAAAGAAAAGTGGGGACACTGTACAAATGTGAGGAAACAAGTAAAACAAGGGAATGAGATAATTTACAAATATCCAGTAAAACTTATATTTGGATTCACACTAGAATTAGATAACATATCAAAATGTTGGAAAGTGAGAAAGTTTTGAAATGTCATGCCAAATATTTGTTCATTTTGGATTTCATGAGAGCTACACACTCCAAAAAAGTTGGGACAGGTAGCAATAAGACGCCGGAAAAGTTAAATGTACATATAAAGAACAGCTGGAGGACCAATTTGCAACTTATTTGGTCAATTGGCAACACGATTGGGTATAAAAAGAGCCTCTCAGAGTGGCAGTGTCTCTCGGAAGTCAGGATGGGCAGAGGATCACCAATTCCCCAATGCTGCGGCGAAGACAAGAAAAAAGTGGCAGCAATTAAAGCGAAAGGAGTCTCCAGAGAAAAAATTGCAAAGAGTGGAAGTTATCATCCAAACCAGTTGTCATTAATATCATCCAAAAGATTACAGAGAATCTGGAACATCTCTGTGCATAAGGGTCCAAGCCCGGGAGGAAAACCATACTGGCACATGGACGCCCGTATCCCATTCGGGACACTGAATTAGGCCCCCACATCACAACATGGGCCTCAGGAATACTTGTCTCACGAACAAATATTATCGCGTGAATGCACGCACAATTTCACCAGCCCGTAGCCAGTCGCCGGGGTCGCCGGCTAATCATCGATAGGAAAAAAATACGAGAGACCTCCACCTAGAACCTATCTAAAACAGAACTGCCAGAAGCGCATGCAGTCTGTCTTGCTGGGCCAAAGGGCCCTAATTTAAGAAGGTGGACTGTGGGCAAAGTGGAAACACTGGTTCTAAGCGCCATGTCGATCCGGCTCGCTACCCTCAAAGGAGGCAAGGACAACACCAAAAAAAAGTTGTTATCAGCGCTCGGTTCAGATAGCCTTTCGCCATCTCTGATGGTATGGGGGTTGCATTGAGTTGCGGTTGGCCCTGGGCAGGCTTACACATTGGACAGCAGGCACACACCAATGCTGAAAGTTTATCTATCAAAGTTATAGGGAAACAAATATGACTCCATCTGGGAAAACATATTAAACTGTAAAAATGACGTAAAAAACCATTGACTTGATAGGTGTTACAAATACCAAAAATTGTAATACATTTTTAAGTAAGCGATGGACGAGTTGCCAGGTCGATTCTGACTATCAATTTGAAACAATTAATTTATTACAACCCCATCAATTATCGACCATTAATTAAAAGGGGTCATGATGTTTATGCATGATGATGCCAAGAATGAAGAGGCCAGGCTTACTGGCAATTTTTGTCACCCTAGGGTAGAGGGTATTGGCCCGAATATAAGGCAACCCTGATTATAAGACGACCCCCTTTTTCCAGATGTACTTTTTGGAAAAAAGCTTTTTAAAAACCAAATCATGTTTTTTCTCAGTAAAACACATTTTATCTTCAATTATTTTCATACTGCATATTTTTCCTATTTTAATTTTT
>JADLZN010007903.1:0-65746 GCA_018155175.1 Sinocyclocheilus anophthalmus
TTTTTCTACCAACTGTGACACACCAGGTTTGAATATAAAGTATGAATGGAATTTGAGAGATATATAGGGAATAATTTTCAACATATATCATCTTAAATTTCTGTCTTTGGTCATCACACATAGCCAGAGCTGGGTAGTAACAGATTACAGTATCGGGATTACTACTCATATTTTTACTCCAACCAACTAAGTACTTGTAATGAGATTAAATTACATTTTAAAATACTCTAATCATACTACAGCACTTTATTTGCAATACAGTTTACAGTTATTACATATACATATTTTACCCAACAGCAATCATTTTATTCCTAATTAATTGATTCTTCCTAATTCCTCTTTTTCATCTTTTAAATTGTCCTTTCCAAATTGGCCTACTGCTTATATGCACTCAGAAAGTCTTACAGTTTTGTGGACTTCCACATCGATCGGCAGTGGCTACTCATCATTTGACCACTGGATTTACACAATCATTTCAGATTTAAGTAGCGTTTCAATATTGCATCAACTACTGATGAAAACATTCATTTTTATTTCAATTATCACTCATGTATCAAATCATGTATTACTATTAAGGCTTTTGTCTTTCAAACACATTCAAATGCACAAACTAATTTTTTTGTCATCTGATCCTCTTTCACATAATATATTTTTATTTGAAGTACCCTTGAGATTTTAAAATAAAGATTTTAATGATGAAGTATTACATTTGCATGTTCACAAATAAAAATTTAAACAAATAAAATATTTAGGGACGCACGATATAGAATTTTTGCCGATATCCGATAGGCCGATATTTTTCCAAGTCATTTTGGCCGATACCGATATATTTCCTTTTGTTTGGAAACAACACCAAGTCTCGAAGCTTTGAAAATAACTGGGGGAGGCTGTCACTGTTGCCACTGCACCTGCTATTACGGTTTACGCTATCACACACTGAACATGCCATTCTGTACGTGCTTTCACAGATTAAATGCCGGGATCCAAAAGAGTGAATCATTCAGACAAAACTTTGCTTCAAGAATGAGCCACACTGCTGATGTGATCTAATCACTAGCACACCCTGAGCACATGCGAGTTAACGTATTCATCTTATTGGCATAATTTTTCATATCCATGCCAATATTTACATTTAAAGCCATTATCAGCAGATTTCGATACCAGTACGACAATATCCCTAAATCCCTAAAATCTTTTCATTTTTTCAGTAAGTGTTATGATTAATTTTTTAATTATTTGTTTTAATTAAAAATTTTATTAATTATTAGCTTTTCATTAACCTCATAAACCCCCTGCAGTTCATTCACAAACTCAGTTTAGGAAACCTTGACATAATAAAATATTTAATGCACTTCATGTTGTTAGTAACAACAAACTGAATATATTTTCTTACTCTTTGTATTTTTATATCAATATGGTACAAGATTATCCTATTTAAATCGATGTGATTAACGAGTTAGGTCAAAAAAGTAATCTAAAAGTAATCAGATTATATTACCTAAATTGTGTAATGTAATGGATTAAGTTACTAATTAAATTTGGAATCAGTAACGGATTACAATGAGGAAATACTACAACTTTGCGCAGTGGATCACCGGATCGGCTTTCACCGTGGACAAAGCGGAGTCCAGCCCGGAGTCGTCACATGTCCTTTCGGACGCTCCTTTGTCGAAATCGCCGGCCACGCCATTCTCAAGCCCACCCACCTCTGCTTCGCTCACTCTCACCCTCCGGCCGTTCCTCACAGCTAGTTCCCCGGCCTCGGCTCACGGGGAGGCCGGCGTGAACCCTCCGCCGTCCTCACGCTAGCCCCCGGTGTTGTAGGCGGTGTGTTGTGTGCACTGTGTTTCGTTGTGAAAGCGAAACTACTTTGTTTGGTCTTCCAAAAATGGACACAACTAGAAATCAGTGGTTAAGTTGTATTTACAACACTGTTCCAGAATGCTTCAACCCAAATATTCAGATGTGTGCAGCACATTTTATGGAGGACTGTTTCCTGATCCTGGGCGAGTAGACTACAATGCCGGCTGTTCTGACTCACAGTTTGTAAGTACGTTTTTTATATTTAAATTGTTTTTTTTATATTTTATATATTTAAAGCAATTTTTTGGGCAGTGTAGAGTAAGGGCTTGTTGTTTGTCATTTCTCCGATCATAAATGCAGACATGGTTTTATGTTTAAAGACATAAAAAAGACAGTATTAGTCATTATAATCCATTATTATGTCCCCACTGGATGCAATGAATGCCTCGTTTATAATGGGTTTTCATGTTTTTTAATCATCGCTCCGGTCTGACAGGGCATCATCACAATATGGTGAGTAGGGATGGGCGTATCGATCCGAAGTATCGATATATCGATACTGACACGAGTATCGAAAGTATCGATACTCAAATAAAAAATATCAATACTAAAGTTTTTTTTTTACCAGTGATTTTGTTTATTTAACAAAAAAATAATAATGCATACAATATGCATTGAATTGGACGAATAGCCTTTGTTAGCGATTAATTGTGTAGGATAGAACTATTTTCATGCTAATCTGAACACGCAAATGTTGCAAGACAGAACTAATCAATCACAGAGAGCATTCACTCACTTACTTCTGATAGTACATTCAAACAGGACTGCTTTTCCCAAAAGTATCATAAGAAAGCATTAAAGCTTTTGGGAACAGCAGACCTGAGCAATGCTTATCAGAGGACAGAAGGACAGGGTTATTTCACAATAAACAAATTGAAATGGTAGCCTTTGGTTTGTGCAATTACATTTATTTAATTTAAACTTTAAAAGTTCATATTGATCATGTTCTGTTTTGTAATGTTAATATAAATCATACACTGTCTGAATAAAAAGGTTGTATTTTATGCATGTAACAGCCTGTTACTGGCAGTCCCTTATGAAAATGAACAAATGGTTTTACTAAAGTGACTGTAGTTTAACTGTAGTATTTGTAGATTCGAATCATGTGTAAACAAAAAAACATATTTGAACCGTGTAAACAAAAATATAAACTAATAAGTTACAATTAAGGCATATTGAATGTTAAAATGTGTTTTAAACAAAGATAAGTGGTTATCATTACCCATTTTACTCTTAGTAATTTAAAGTTTATAAATTTCATAATTTAAAAGTTCAGTTTAGAAGTATCGGTATCGATATCGACGATACTGTCTTGAAAAATATCGGTATCGTATCGTAAACAAAATAAGTGGTATCGCCCATCCCTAGTGAGGGTAACATTTACATTGCGTTAACAACACACTGGATAGCTGCCATCAAGCACACCCTCGCTTTTTCAGACCACAAAAACGCATGATCTTTGTAAAATTCGATCGCGTTCAGAAAGGCGTGGCAAGAAGGAGAAACATTACAGTAGTGGTAACATAGGTGGTTTTTTTACCTTAAACCACATAAACACATTTCATTACACCAAATACACAAAATTTAATGTTCTTTTTAGCAGCATCATATGACCCCTTTAATGTTCATACAGAAATACATAATTGCACCCAGGTAAAGTCTGAGCCAAATTTTACCTTTGATGGGCCATCCCTCATTTTCTTCATTTGATCTTTGTATTTCATCAGTTCGGCATCGAGTCTGGCTATCTTCTTATCGACAGACTCTGCTCGTGAGTCAACCTGGAATTCATCAAGGGAAAGAAAGACATTATATAGGATACAACATATATTCAACCATGCACAAGCTTCATTTATTTAGGAAACGAGAAGCTACGAGAGTAATTGTAAATGAAGAAAAAAATGACAACCTGTGATGATAAGTCACTAAACTCTACAGAAACCAGCAGGACTGGTTCAAATTCACACAACCTCAACACAAACTTTTTGGTCATACACAACTTTCAGAACAAATTTTGTGTGTATTCAAAAACACCAACCATGCCACTTCTTTAACATAAGCAAACCAAGAGAACAACTATAAAATCAACAAAATAAATGTGTAATGTTTATCTACATGGACAAAGTCTGCTTTACTACATGACACAGCAGAACATATTTCAACCACTCATTACAAACATGAAAAATCTTTCGGCTGATAATATGAAGAAAGATAATTCAGTGAGAGATTTAAGCAACACTGAAGCCATTTCAGCTCTCAGGACAACGTTCTTTTGTTTCACATTCTCCAAAGTTACATAGAAACAAACACATACACCCGATATACAGTCCGTCAGGTTTGGTGGCGGTGCTTTGGGTTTTCCTCGTCCGAAGATACGATTCATACCGACGCTATTGTAAATAAACAGGTTAAATAATAAAAAGTATAAGACGAAAACAGTATCTCAACCTCCGCCCGACAACAAAACACAGCCTAGAAAAAGAATCCGGAAGTAACAACGTCATGACGTCCAAGGGGTCTCCCCACAGGGCACGTCCAATCACCCAAAGCTGAAAAGGCAGGAAGGCAAGCAGCCTGTCACGTCCTAGTACTTTTTGAAACACTGCTTCACGCAGCTTCGAAACCTTTGTGAATCTTTTGTTTTTGAATCAGTGGTTCGGAGCGCTTATCACATTGGGCAAATCACGTGATTTCATTGTCATTACTGTTTCGAAACTTTTGGAAACCCCCATATGGTTATGGTTGCCACTAGGTGGCGATGATCTCAAAGTAAATCCATAAACAGTGTCTACCAGGGGCGTTTCCTCCGAGGAGGCAAGGGGGGCAGTGGATGCGTCCGAAATGGCATAGTAATGTAAAATTATTAATTTCAATAAGTACTTACTTAACAAGCGCTAGTCCTTAACAAGTCCTCGGTAGTTCGGACTTCGCAAATTGGACTCGGGAGCTCCTGCAGGGGCGCGTCTAGAGGGGTGGCACCAGCCCCCCTCAAAGTATGCTTGGCCCTCCCTTGTGCCCACTTCTACACACCTACTCTGGTTCACTGCCAATTATTTCCCGTATATTTACGATGCCATTGGATTAGAGTGCTGTCCATTTCATAATGCTCAACGCCATTGGATTAGAGTGCTGTCAATTTCATAGCTCGAACAGGTCCAGGTCAGGACAGAGCCATAGAAAGTAGGGATGGGCGTATCGATCCGAAGTATCGATATATCGATACTGACGCGAGTATCGAAAGTATCGATACTCAAACAAAAACTATCGATACTATGGTGCATTTTATTTACCAGTGGTTTTGTTTAACAAAAATAATAATAATGCGTACAATATGCATTGAATTGGACGAATAACCTTTGTTAGCGAGTAATTGTGTAGGATAAAACTATTTTCCTCCTCATCTGAACACACGCAAATGTTGCAAGACAGAACCAATCAATCACAGAGAGAATTCACTCACTGCTGACAGTGCATTCAAACAGGGCTGCGTTTCCCAAAAGTATCATAAGAAAGCATTAAAGCTTTTGGGAATGGCAGCCCTGAACAATGCTTATCAGAGGACAGAATTTTTTTATTTCACAGAGTTATTTCACAATAAACAAATTGTAATTGCACGAACTATGTAGGCTACAATTTCAATTATTTAAATTGAACGTTGAAAGATAATTCATTTAAAGGTTGCATTTTATGCATGCAACAGCCATTCACTGGCAGTCCCTAATGGCAGTACAAAATATTGCACTAAATCAAAAGTTAAAATGTTACAAATAAGTTCGAATATTGTATATATGTTGTAATACTGGTAGCACTAATTAAAATTTTTTTTTTTTTTTGTTCTTTTTTTTGCAATATATATGTTACAAAAAAGTAACAATTTTGAAATACGTTGATGGTTTTATTTTTTTGTATTTGATCTCAGTATTCCTATTAGTGTTGTACAAGGGTTTTTTATGCATAATAGTAACCCTAGAATGTGATCAAACAGTTTAAAATAGCTGGGCTAAGATATATAAAAATTTTTAAGACTGCAGAAATATGTTAATTCAATATACACATAATCCCACCGGTTACAATTGTGACTGACCATAAAAGAAAAATTTTCACTCACTTTTCCCAAATTTTTTTTTTTTTAAATGATTGATTATTTCAAAGGGGTACATCATTTGGATATTTTCATGTCTGTGAAAAATTTGGGATTAAACGGGTTAATTCTCGTTTAAACTCAGTAAAGTGGTTTTCATTACCCATTGTACTCTTAGTAATTTAATAAATTTCATAATTTAAAAGTTTAGTGCAGAAGTATCGAATCGGTATCGATATCGACGATACTGCCTTGAAAAATATCGGTATCGTATCGAAAACAAAATAAGGGGTATCGCCCATCCCTAATAGAAAGAGAGAGTTGCGTCAACGGAACCTCAAAACGCTTGATCGTCACGTGATTCATGTAGACTTTTAATAGTTCCAGGAAGTTCTTTGGCGGGCAATTCAAATTGATAGAGTAGCGAGACATAACTGCGATTTTTGGTAATTTGTAATAAGCAAATACACTGATTTGCAATATTTATATAATATACAGACTTCAGCATGTTTTATGAGTATGTAGTTACAGTACTGTTGTTTTTAAAACATTAAAAAAAATCGCTAATATTTGAGGATTAGTGTGAATAGAGCAGTATATGCATATACATATTTTAGGCTAACATAGCCTTGTTTACGTCGTTTATTGTGATTTCACTAATCCCACTGTAAAGGCCTAATGTATTCTAATGACTAATGTCATCTTTGACTTTCAGATAGGACAGGAGACCATCACTTCAGAGGTGTTTGTCAGCTCACACCACAGTGGGTCAGTCGACAGCATGATTGTATGTGGACAGCATTAGAAAATCTTAGAAAATTCATTGGAAGAAAATAACAAGAAAATTTTACATTTTATAAAGTGAAATTCCCCTTAATGTTTACAATTCTAATGCCACCACGAATTTATTAGTATATACATATACATAATATATTCATTAAAAAATGAATGTGCAATAACAAAACATCGATTTTATATATATATATATATATAATGTTTTTAGTATATGTGTGTGTGTATATCGTAATATATATATATATTATATATATGGTGTGTGGTGTGTGTGTGTGTGTGTGTGTGGTGTTTAATTGAATATATAATTTTTTTGAATGGAATATATATATACATACCTACATACACATACACCACCACACAAATACATAGGTTCATGTAAAAATTAATATTCAATTTTAAACATATACACCCACCAATACTAATTTAAAAATTAATGTTAATTAAAACAGCTCTGTGCTGTGATATATAGTAATACATACACACACACACACAAATAATTAAAAAGATGAATATATTCAATTAAAAAATCTGTGTGTTTTGACTTTTGCTATGCACATACTTATAGCACTGCATTTATAAATACATTTCTAATAAAATGAATTGTTGTCTGTGTCCTTTTCTCCACGATGTCCTTGTATAGTCTCCACCATGGTTTGCTGTGCTGCATGGGGATGCTCCAATCGTTCTGAGAAAGGAGTGCGAATGTATGGCTTCCCTGCTGACACAGAGAGGAGGAAAATATGGTTGGCTCAAGTCAGCAGGAGCAATATAAAAATAAAACAAAGTTACAACAACAACAAAATTTGTGAGGTAAACTTAAGAGTAGTTGCACTTTTCCAGAAAGAAAAAAAAAGAAAAAAAGAAAAGAAAAAGACCACATACCTTTTAAACAATGTTTTCATGCTTGTTTAATGAACATCCTCTGCTGCTCCACCTACAGCACCCAACCAACACTAACCCTCTATCTACAAGCACCCAACATCAACATCACTGCTGCTCCACCTACCAGCACCCAACCAACACTAACCCTCTATCTACAAGCACCCAACATCAACATCACTGCTGCTCCACCTACCAGCACCCAGCCAACATATCTGACCCTCCACCTGTAACATCATTGGTCATCACCACTCCTGACCTGTACCATCATTGATCCTCTTCCTGCAGCACTCTTGACATGTAACATCAGTAATATAATTCATTACAATTATTATTTTTCTAATATACATTGCATATTCTGTTTAGTATGGCTTCTTATATAACATGGCAGTAGAATACACATTTAGCATGGTACCTTATTGCTGGCTTGATAGAAACATACCTTATGTTTTCAATTTCACCATGGTCCCTTCAGCACTGCTGACCGGCTTCAACCCTTATGCTCCATCACATATCAGTCCTGTGACATCACTGAGCTTCTACAGTAGATTACTAATATACAATAAAACAGATGTAAGTATACAATACAGTGACAAAATATTTAGTAGGATTACTTCTATTATAGAGCAGTCATATAATAATTTTGATATTTAGCATGCTTCTCTATTTAGTCTAGTACACTTCCTTTTTCAAAACTGCTTGCCTGCCTATTTATTATTTATTTTACTTGTCTTTCAATCCCACTTAGGTCTATGAATTTTTCTCTGCCGTTGTCATCAATCCAAAATTCAGCTGAGTTAAAACATAACAGGTAATAGTCACCAAAATCAAAATGCCTAAAACACTCCACATATTTCTGCATACTCAAATCTACACTCTAAAACTTTTAAAGGGGTCATATGATGCAATAAAAAAATTTCCTTTCTCTTTGGAGTGTTACAAAAGCTCTTGTTGCGTAAAGAAGATCTGTAAAGTTGCAAATGCTAAAGTCTCAAATCCAAAGAGATACATTTTATAAATTCTTTATAAAAGTTAAGAGTTAACCACGCCACCCTAAAACGGCTCGTTCTAACACCACAAGAAACACGCCCCCACATGTATACGTCACTATGTGGGAAGATTTGCATAACGCCTCCCAAATGTTCACAAAGAAAGAAGGCGTAACTCGCTGTAGTATTGTTGACGCTGCAGCCATGTCCTGAAGACGCTGTGTGCTTCGTTGTGAAAGCAAAACTACTTTGTTTCAAAAGAGGACGATATCCGCTTCGTCTTGTCTGGAGCTGATCTGTGCTGGTCGCTGTGGAAATACATCAACTTTCACTGTGGACAGAGCGGAGTCCAGCCCGCCTCAGCTCACTCTATCCCGGCCTCAGCACACGCTAAGCCGGGGCTTCCCCTCACACTAGGCCGCTGTGTTTTTCGTTGCCACTGATTATTCAAACGCGAGTTTTGGGCAGTGTGGAGTAGCATTTTTTTTTTTTTCATTTCTCCGATCACAAATGCAGACGAGTTTTATGTTTACGCGGCGCAATACAAAACGCAACGCGTAAAAAGACAGTACAAGTAATTATAATCAGTAATTATGTCCCCACTGGATGCAACAATTTCCTCGTTTATAATGGGGTTTAATGTTTTGTTTTTGTCTCGTCGCTCCGGCCGTGACACGGCATCACAGTATGGTAAGGGAACGTAACATTTCCATCACACGCTTGAAGTATTCGTCCAATCACAATGCACTGGATAGCTGGCCAATCACAGCACACCTCGCTTTTTCAGACCGATGAGCGTTGTAAAAGCTCAACAGGTTGTGGGTTCGAGTCTCGTACCGGCAGGTATTGTAGGTGGGTGGAGTGAATGTACAGCACTCTCTCCCACCTTCAATACCAAGACTGAGGTGCCCTTGAGCAGACCACCGAACCCCCAACTGCTCCTTGGGCGCCGCAGCATAAATGGCTGCCCCTGCTCCGGGTGTGTGTTCACGGTGTGTGTGTGCACTTAGGATGGGTAAATGCAGAGCACTAATTCCGAGTATGTGTAACCAAATGTCACTCACTTGAGTGGCTAGGTGGCTTGCCGTTGCTGTCACCACCGTCGGCTAGTGGCGTGGTTCATACAACACTCTTTGCCCATTTTTCGATTATCCGGGAGTGACGCGCTGTCAAGATGGCGATGGCCCGGTCCGCCCACTTTGAGCTTCAAAAACATTCTTTAGAAATCTACGGGTGACGTCACGGACAATACGTCCATGTTTTTATACAGTCTTGGTTCCTGGGCCACTGAACAGCATAGGCCTCGAGCCCCCCGATGCCCCAGGGGTCTTTAACTTCCCCCCGTTACGCTCCCCTGCACACACACACAGAGTCTGTTTGGACAATAAAATAAGTTGAGAACAATTATTGTCTGTTCAATGGTTTTTATTTATAAAAAAAGAGAGGCGCGTTGTCCAGGCACTTGTGCAGTGCCATTTTTATGGCATCCCACTTGTGTTGGGGCACATGACTTCCCCATGGGGCCCCCCGTGCCACCCCATTTAAAAAATCCTAAGCCTGACTCCCGGTTATTCCTCACTGTATGTATTTCAATCCGACGAAATTGAATACAAACACGCATGGCCTCTTTTTGTTTTCATTTAAACATATTATTAATCGCAAAAATGTAGTTCAGGGAACATACAGTACATACATTACAGTGAAACGAAATATTAAATCAAACAGCATTGTGTGGTTCATGCAAGGCGTACACGCATTACAATAAAACGAAATGATATCAAACACCACTGCCTTTTCATTTTCTTCAAAATATAAAACAAAATCCTTTTTGTTTTCATTTTAAAAATATAAAACATGTTAATATGTGGTTTAGGTAATATGTGCACATATACTCTGATTATCTTCACTGAATGTATAATAAAAGGAAATATGACAATCTGCACAGTGTTTGCCACTTAGCAACTTTGTCGTTGAGTTTAGTGTAATTTTCAGACCCCTTTAGCAATTATTTTTTTCTCTCAGAAAGCGCCTATGCGACACTCTTTAGGTTTCCCAAACCTTCTTTTACTGCCGCACGAGCGCGAGCTCTCTTTCCCAGCGCACACACCTCCGTGCGTCTGCTCTGTTCCGGGATGAGCGACGGGAGTGAAGCAGCGCTTCAGTGAAAACAAGATAGCCTTTTATTTTTGCTTCTATAATTTTTACAATCACGTATAGCCGTAAATCACAGCACATCTATACACCCGCGCATTGCGGACGGCCAGGCAGCTTTAAATAGCAAATGCATTTGCGCCTATTTTTGCGCGTATGGGCGTGCTGGCTTGAAAACGAGGTGTGTTCAGGCGCATTACAGGCATGTTGCTATTTTGAGGCAACTGAAAAAGATTGCGCCATTGACCAACTAAAACCTGGTCTAAAGTCTGGTGTAATATTTTTTCTTTGTTATTTAAAGAGCGCGTTAGTAATATGCACCTATAGACGGGTGCACAACGCGCGTACACTTTGCTTATTACACAAAGGGACGCGCAGCAGCACACAAAACATTTTTAAAAATTAAATTCCGCCATGTAAATAGCGAACCCGCCATGGCGCGAGCGCAATTGGCTTTTAAAGGTGATGGGAGATTAATTAATGGGAGATTAATGGGAGACCCATTACTCATTAAGAGAATAGGGACAACCCTTTTAGACCATTTAACCGTCGTTAAACTAGTAAAAGTGGATTCGGACACGCCCTGAGTTCACCTGCGCCGTGCGCTTTAGACCATGCACTTAGATCGTTAAAATAGGGCCCACTGTCTTTATCGTATGCGTAGCCTATTTGATTTTATATAGGATTTTTGTGCAGATTAACATCTTGGAAGGGAGAGCTGGTTATGTAGTCTTAATGGGTCACGTTTCAGTCACTATTTCATATTCATTCCGTTGTCTGACAACAGAAACAGTAAAATATATCAATGAAAACAGTTTAATTGAGGATTTGGCTGCATTGAATTACAGTATGTGGGCACAGAGAGGCAATCAAATGTAATAATAAATAATAAATGTACATTTTGCATGCTCAGAAGAAGTGAGCTGCCCTGTCTGCGAATAGTGCAAACAGGCTTGTGTAAGTAAATTGCTCAGTGCAAAGAAAGAGAAGTAATGGGAAGCTGGTATTTGTATGTTCTTCTTTCATGTGTCTAATAGACAAGAACAAGTTCTATGACCTTTGAAACATGTCTAGTCTTCATGCTCTATGTTGACTATGGTTTCATTAATAATAAACATACATTTGCATAAAGCATGCATATTTGTCAATGCCCATGTTGATTAGAGTATTAAATACTTGAAAAGTATTATTTTAAGGTACATTTAGAACAGATAAAAATGTGCGATTAAGTTGCAATTAATCACAAGTTAACTCATGACAATCATGCGATTAAATATTTTCGATTGACACCCCTTAAATATATACAGTATATATTATTTGTTCCTGTGATGCAAAGCATGAATTTGAATTTTCATCAGCCACTACTCCAGCCAATTCCCAGTCTTTCCAAGTCACATGATCCTTCAGAAATCTTTCTAATGTGCTGATTTTATTATTAATATTGGAACCAGCTGTGCTGCTTTTTTTCAGGATTCTTTTATGAATCCAAAGTTAATAAATGCATTACAAGAAAAAAATGCAGTGCTTCATTTTGCTGTAAAGTTGAACTGTTTGGTTAAGATAAGCATGTGGCTGTGTTAATTGTTTTGAGAGCAATTGCATTACTTTGGAGAAAAATGTCAAATGGACTGAGAACAACTGTAATAAACAATATTTCTTATATATCAAACAATATTTTCTGGATGCATAATAAGGTTCTTCACTGTAGGGGAATTATAGCTAAACCCCACAGAGAGACCAGTCTATAAAACTTTACGCATATTCCATCCTGTGTGCGAACGCACAAAAAGCTGGATTTTGCGTACTTACAAAAGGTTTTCAGATTTATAAAGCCATGCGTACGTGTAAAAAAGGCCACACACAGGTTATATTCATGTGTCTTAGTTTCCCTTGCAATACACTACAGTCGACTCAGACGCAGCATCCATCCCGCGAGCCAATCAGCGCTCCGGGCAGGATGCGCAGGTCAGCGGTCCCGCCCACTGAACTGAATTAGAACGATCGGGAAAGCGGACGGATGCTAGCAGTACTGTAGCGATTTATCTTTGCTAAAGTTGTGTGCGTGTCTATAAAGTAAGTAACGGTTTGTTCATCCATTGCTTTCTGCATTGTTTGTGAACATTTAACTGCTCCGAGTGTTTATAAGGTAATGTATGCGAGTGACAAAGACGAACTAGCGTGGAAGATGTTCGTGTGTGTTTACATACTAGTTTCCTCACATATATTACCGTTATGTTTAGAAGACATAATCTATCTGCCATTTAATCATCATATGGTGTATTTAACATATATATATTTCATATGTATCGCTCATTTCTGAGAGTTAAAGCACTCTTTTGGCGCATGCGCAGTAATGTTCTAGACAGAGCGGCTCTATCTGTCCTCAGCACTTGAGAGGTGTCAGATTTCAACTGCTCATTATTAGTAATTTCTAGCTGCGCATCTTCCCTTATAATGGCACATTTGTTTTCTTATTTGAATGTTTAATCACTGTATTTAATATATTCTTTGTGCAAATATTGTGTTATTATATATATTGTGACCACTGTTATTTGTACTTATATATTTTTCTTTTATCTTTAATTTGTAGAAAACCACACAAACATGAAAACCGAAATGTCTTCAGTGTACTGAGTTTGTGGTGACAATAAATGGGTTATTCCCTCATACCTGATCATCTGTGGTAAAGTCTCTAACCGGACGCTCCGTAGTGGGTTTGTTATCAACCGGCAAATTAACAACCAGGAAGAAGAGCTACCAGTAGCCAATCCTTTTTACAGTACGCCAGAACCTGCAAAAAATTCCCTTTGTAATACCCAGTCAGCGGAAGATTGTGCGTACATGAATCTCCACCCCGTCTCCTCCCCAAAATAGCCATATATGGAGCTTACAACACCTAGTTTTAATATGCATAACGTAATCTGCATATCATTTCCATGCACATTCCATCCACGTGACACTATGTTTAACGCAGTTAAGGGTACAATACCTTAGGAAAATACGAGATACGTACTATAAATGCTTTTAGAGACATCACATTGCAATTCTGCCTATAAAGTAAACATATATTTGAGAATGTATATTTGAATGGAGATAGCCCTTATTTTTTTGCAGTGTAATTAACTGCCTGACTCACCGTGTCAATAACAAAACATTTTGAAAATAAAACGTGCATATCTTACAGTTTCCTTCAAATTCTATCTTTTAAATATGGTGTTTGTCACAATATTGGGAAGAGCACGAAAGGGGTTATCATTAGGCTACTGTCTGTGAACACCTTTGAACAGAGGTTCTAGTGTACCGTCATCAAACCTGTTCAAACCAGCCAATGGACTGTTTGATCAACAAGTGCATCCTTATGTCTGTCATTACCGTATTTGTTCCAAAGCATCAGACGAATCAAGTTCACATCATTATTAGTGATCATTATTCATGCAAAAGTATTTTCTCAGAACATGAGTTTTGCTATTTAGAACACAATTTAAAGTGGAAAAGCAATCCTCGCTGTGATTAAAACATTAAATCGCATACCACATGAAAATTGTTCGAAAGCAGCACATCCACTGCAAATATTTATTTTTAATTTCATATGAAAATGTTTTAATTTCTGGATAATAATTTCATGAAATTTCAGTGCTTAAACTTCATTATTGAGAGTGTCATGTTTAATCTAAATGTGTATGTGAAATGTAAAACAGACTTTAAAATCATCCTGTTTGCTTCAATATTTTGCTCACTGCAGTAAGAGTCTGAAGTTGAGGTCCTGCTGGCGGAGGTAGAGGTTCGTGCGGGGACGCATTTTATTTAATAATGTGTAATTATTCTGTGGACAAACAATGTGTGTGGTTATATTTTTTCTATTGACTATTATCAAAATTACTACTTCTAGAAACAACAGAAATAATAACATAATTATAATTATACAAACATTATGTTTCCACAAGTAAGAATACACACGAAATTCAAGTACTTTTCAGTCATCTATAAAACGTGAACCATCTTTACTTTAAAAGCACTTGCTATAAACCCATAAAAAGTTTAGTACACGAAACTTAAAAAAACTTTATTGAAAGAAAAATTGGACGTTTCATATCATCATAAAATAAATTACGATTATGGTCTCCGGTCTGAAAAAACCTGCTTGTGATTTGGCATTTCTTTATATTTACTCAGTTTACTAATGCTGCTCAAATGTGCAATTAATATACTGACACACAAAAATATATAGTGTATTTTACACTATAACTGATGTAACCCCAAAAAACAGTTTAAGTCGATGTCCTCATTCATTTTCACAGAAGCAAATCAGCAATATATAAATAAAACGGTTTAACATGTTATTGAAATAGATATATTAAAACCGTTATTTGCCATGACATAGGCCTATCTATAGGCTACAGAACAAAACATTCGAGATGGCGGTTATGCATTTTAGTTTCTATTTATGCTTGTAGTCAAGTTAAGACTTCACAAGTTTCTTCATTAAAAAAAAAAGAAAAAAAATCAACACATGGAAGTAGAACTGTGTACAGAAAGTGAAGTAAAGAACTCGTCAACATTAAGCACTAAAAGGTTTAGTTTTAATCTCGCAAAAACCTCCGTTAATAAAAAAAATCTGCTACACTGCACAATTAATCTCTACACTGCATTTTTGGTTATGAATGAATTTGGTGCTTGCATCTTAGATGTTCAATAGCTGCAGTACTCAGATTTTGCCACAATGAAAATTGCATACGCCTGCTCATACCTGTGGTGCAAAGAGATAAATCTATACATTTTGTGACAGAAAAATTCCTAAATGGACCTTTGCTGTTTGTGGTAAACACGCATAAATATGTTGAAATCTCACAGGAAAACCCAATCTTTTTTCCATATCAACTCAATTTGGAACATAATTTTGACATAAACTTAATTTTAAATAACCATTTAGAGTGAAAACATATTTAAAATATTTATTATATATAATAACATGGATATACAGGTGCATCTTAATAAATTAGAATGTCGTGAAAAAGTTTTTTTATTTATTTCAGTAATTCAACTCAATTTGTAAAACTCGTGTATTAAATAAATCAAATGCACACAAACTAAAGTAGTTTAAGTCTTTGGTTCCTTTAATTGTGATGATTTTGGCTCACAAAAACCCACCAATTCACTATCTACAAATTAGAATATGGTGACATGCCAATTAGCTAATCAACTCAAAACACCTGCAAGGTTTCCTGAGCCTTCAAAATGGTCTCTCAGTTTGGTTCACTAGGCTACACAATCCCCAAGACTGCTGATCTGACAGTTGTCCAAAATACAATCATTGACACCCTTCACAAAGAAGGTAAGCCACAAACATTCATTGCCAAAAAACTGGCTGTTCACAGAGTGCTGTATCCCAGCATGTTAACAGAAAGTTGAGTGGAAAAAAGTGTGGAAGAAAAAGATGCACAAAAACCGAGAGAACCGCAGCCTTATGAGAACTGTCAAGCAAAATCGATTCAAGAATATAAGTGAACTTCACAAGGAATGGACTGAGGCTGGGGTCAAAGGCATCAAGAGCCACCACACACAGAGACGTGTCAAGGAATTTGGCTATAGTTGTCGTATTCCTCTTGTTAAGCCCTTCCTGAACCACAGACAACATCAGAGGAGTCTTACCTGGGCTAAGGAGAAAAACTGGACTGTTGCCCAGAATGTAATCTACAACAGCATCCTCTTTTCAGATGAGAGCAAGTTTTTTGTATTTCATTTGGAAACCAAGGTTTTAGAGTCTGGAGGAAGGGTGGAGAAGATCATAGCCCAAGTTGCTTGAAGTCCAGTGTTAAGTTTCCACAGTCTGTGTGGTTTGTGGTGCAATGTCATCTGCTGGTGTTGGTCCATTGTGTTTTTTTGAAAACCAACGTCACTGCACCCATTTAACTAGAAATTTTGGAGCACTTCATGCTCCTTTAGCTGACCAGCTTTTTGAAGATGCTGATTTCATTTTCCAGCAGGATTTGGCACCTGCCCACACTGCCAAAAGCACCAAAAGTTGGTTAAATGACCATGGTGTTGGTGTGCTTGACTGACCAGCAAACTCACCAGACCGGAACCCCATAGAGAATCTATGGGGTTTTTTCAAGAGGAAAATGAGAAACAAGAGAAAAAAAATGCAGATGAGCTGAAGGCCCCTGTCAAAGGGGAACCTGGGCTTCCATACCACCTCAGCAGTCCCACAAACTGATCACCTCCATGCCACGATGAATTGAGGCAGTAATTAAAGCAAAAGGAGGCCCTACCAAGTATTGAGTACATGTACAGTAAATGAACATACTTTCCAGAAGGCCAACAATTCACTAAAAAAAATTTTTTTATTGGTCTTATGAAGTATTCTAATTTGTTGAGATAGTGAATTGGTGGGTTTTTGTTAAATGTGGCCAAAATCATCACAATTAAAAGAACAAAAGACTTAAACTACTTCAGTATGTGTGCATTGCATTTATTTAATACACAAGTTCCACAATTTGAGTTGAATTACTGAAAAAATGAACTTTTATGTTCAGTTAATTCTGGGGGGCGGGGGTGACAGGTCAAGGTGTTAAACTTTGTTTTTTGTCATGTACATCAGTTATATTTGTATAAAATACACTATATATATTTTTGTGTCAGTACATTAATGGCATATTTGAGCAGCATTAGTAAACTGTGTAATTATAAAGAAATGCCAAATCACATGCAGATTTTTTCAGACCGGAGGCCATAATCTTGTAATAATAAATTTTTTTATGATATGAAACGTCCAATTTTTCATTCAATAATGTTTTCTAAAGTTTTGCAAGAATTTCGTGATAAACTTTATTAGTTGTCATAGTAAGTGATTTTAAAAGTAGATGGCTCACTTTTTTTTTTAAAGATGACTGAAAATTGTAGTAATTTCTAATATAAAATTTAAAATAAATTCTAGTTTATTCTACTTTAGCAACCTAACTGTTTTAGAATTACTTTCTTATGATAATTTCTGTTGTTTTCTAGAAAGTAGTAATTTGGATAATATCAATTAAAAAAAAAAAAAAGCAGGACCTCAATTTCAGAGTCGTCAGGTTTTTTTTTCCGCCTTTGTGGCTCGTCATTCTCAGCAGAGAATTTGGATCTTGGCATCTGACGGAGACCAGGCAGTAATGCCTGACGCATGGCAATGGGACCGCGTCTCGTTCCCTATTCTCAGGAAACCATGGTTACATGCGTAACCTGAGACTTCCCTTTGAAGGGAACTCCCAACGCTGCAATCCGCTAAGGGCACTAGGGACTGGTACACCAGCCCCGCCATGCGGAGGGTGAGTGCCCAAATAACTGGATTCCCTAAGTCAAAGACTCAAGGAACCTCATCCCTGCCCCAGCGAAATCGCCTTGGCCAGAACCTGAGCTACAAACCTCTACAGGCAGGCTCAAAGCTCGCCAACGACAGACTAGCTCACTCACCAAAGTATGGAACTCTAAGAGTGGAGGTCTCAGCATAATGACTCTCTAGAATGAGAGGAGACCTGGCTACACTCAACGCCAGAGGCAGTTAGCGAGGCTCAGAAAAAGGAGCCTACACACCAATAATACTGTCTAAGCAGAGCTCTGGTGAGCGGAGGCTTCAGCAGAATGACTCTTAAACGAGAGGAAGCCTAACAACACTCAATTCTAGTTTAGGAGCTCTTAAGAGTGGAGGTCTCAGCATAACGACTCTCTAAAACGAGAGGAGACCTAACTACACTCAATGCCAGAGGCAGTTAGTGAGGCTCAAAAAAGGGAAGAGCCCACAAACCCATATTTCTGCCTAAGCAGAGCTCTGCAGAGCGGAGGCTTCAGCAGGATGACTCTCTTAAACGAGAGGAAGCCTAACAACACTCAACCCTAGTTGAGGAGCTCTTAAGAGTGGAGGTCTCAGCATAACAACTCTCTAAAGCGGAGCTTTAGGGAGCCGAGTACACTGCATAACGACTCAAAGAGCTAGAGTACTGAGCTAGGAGTATTAACCATGCTCCTAAGTGCCGAACAGAGCTCTAGGGAGCAAGCACTCAGCATAACAACCCTCTAAAGTGAGGGGAGTGCAATCATCCACCCTTATGGATCAGCGTACTCAGTACAAAGACCCTCAAGTGAGGGGAGTACTCGAAAGCTCGACCTGAAGAGCGACTTATCAAGGAGGCCCACAAGAGCCTAACAACCTAAAACAGCCACAGAGCTCTGTAGAGGGAACTGTGATCTCAGCATAGCGACCCTCAAAAGGAGGGGAGCTACCAGCCTCAAGAACAGCTGATCAAGGAGGCTCACAGAGAGCCTCACAACCTGAAAAAACTGCAAAACAAAAATACTAGGGAGCAGAGTGCTCAGCATAACTCTAGCTAGGCGAGAGGAGCAGAAACCATGCTCAACCTAAACATTCACGTCCTGGGCTGAGAGGATGAGGAGGCTCAAACAAGAGCCTAACAACTCAAAAAAACTTGCCATTACACCAAGTCAGTAGCCTCCTTCACCAATAATGTAGATATCAGAGGTTTTCAGCATTAAACTACAATCGATATCTCACATTATACACAGTTCCTATTCTGTAAAATAAATAGAAACAAAAAGGAATTCTGAAAGAGAAAGCACTCCTCGTCAGATTCCTTCCATGCCCCGCCTACAATCCCCGTGATCGGTCTGACTAACCGCCTCGGCAGCCGCGAGACCCGAAACGCGGGTGAAAGGCGCTCAATTCTCAAAGAGAATCAAGCATACAAGGCATTCTCAACGCGATCACATCTCGCAGCGTGGCTATGGAGAGCCAAACACACTGTTCAAACACTAAGTTCCCTCAAGAATCAGGCAAGAACAGAAACTGCCGCGAATGCATTGCATTAAGCTTGTTCAACTCCCTCGAGAGGCGAACGCGCTCGTGCAAACGCTGACAAAAAACTTGAGTACAGACCTCTGCTCTAGTAGCTCCGCAAATGCAAACAGTGAGCGCATTCTCCTCTCTCGTGAGTCAAACGCATGTGCTTCCATACACAAGAGGATGACGTATTCCGCAGGTGCTCTTTTATACCCGCAGTCACTTTATTGTTCGCGTCATAGGCTGCCTCCTGCATGTCAAGTCAATGTCGTTTTTTCATTCATGATTCAGACACCGGTCACGCTGGAGGCGTTCCCCAGCGCCCTCTAGAGGACGCAGCGTAGAGTCCCCTTTCGAAAGGGAACATTTGATTATATAAAGATTCAGATAAATTATTACAAAACAAATACATATTCTCTGGAAGCCAGGCTAAATGAGTAAACACTGTTACTGCATTCCTGACTTGGGTTAGACCCTCAGTCTAATCAGTGACCAGTGACCAATACACTGATATTAAGAAAATTATGATTTCATATTGATGATGATAGAAGAGGTGGGGATTGGAAATCCACCCCTTCATCCCTTTATTAGTCTCAGAGACAAAAAAGTGATTTTTCCATAAGTTAGCATAACTCTGCCATAGCAACACCCATTATAATCCCTTATTATATAAATATTATATAATCCCTAATTTATGCACCTTCATTAATGGTTCATCATTAATGTAGTAGTTGTGTTGATGATTCTTGGTTTTGATCGTTTTGGAAGGCCGGTATTTAAATAAGTACTTATAAAAGGAAAATGCTAGGTTCATCTCTAGGAGGATAAAAATGAAATGGGCTCATAGTCTGGAAAACTGTTAACAGCCAGCACATTTATTAACAATGCACGACAATGCATTTATTAACAAACTAGAAAGCAACCCCGGTTTTTTTTTAAATGTTTTTTTTCCACCCGAATTGTAATGTCCATTCATTTTAGGAGAAAAAAAGTTCCTAGTCTTTGTAAATGTCTAGCTGTGTAAATGTAATTGAGTAATGTAAAGGAAATGTGTGAAAAGGCCTTTTATATAATTTTTTAACCATATAGTGTGTGTTTGAGATCTCAGTTTAGCTGTAGGGTTCAGTTGATCCCTGTAGAATTACAATACATTTTAGACCATGAATTATGAATCACAGATCATTGGTTCTTGTTCACCATTAAAGTATGGATCACTCATGCAGAATCTGCATGCAATAAAAACCAATCTGCACAAAATTATCTTAAAGTTTCATTATCTATCTCTAATCTTTCCTTCATAAACAATAGGCTATTTTTTCCAATAGAGGTGAAATACTGATTCAGCATTAACATTGCTTGTCAACTGCATGAAATATTCACAAGTGCACGTTAACATAAATGAACATGAGCATGCTTATTATTCACATAAAAGCATCTGAATGTGTGACATTTCTTATCCTTATTATAAAATATCTCATTTCAACTCTTGCATTTGTAACCACATGCATGATGCCCAAAAAAAGCAGATTAATTAAACACTGCCAGTTCTGACCACCTTATCATACAAAATATTGCTTAAAAGCATACATTTTAACGCTGACTGGATTTATGAATAATAGTTCATTTAAATCAGTACAAAACAAGCAAAACTCACCAGTGCTTGCGTATAACAATCAGTAATCATACACATTGATGAGGTGGGCTCACAACCTGAATGATTAAGAACACTCATAGTAAGTGAATACTGTATATGCATTTAAATTTAGAAACCTTAGTGAAAATCTATGTTTTGTGGGACCGTACTCTGTCCTCATGTGTGTAGTTTCAATTTGCTTATCCTTCTGAGATGATGCAATCAACCTATTCAGCATACATCCTCTAAAGGATAATTATGATACTGCATCTCTATACATTTTTATTTATTCAACAATCCTCCTTTATTGCACATTACTGTTAAGGTAAAACTCCTTAGCTGGTACCCTGTAATTAAAGAAAGGAGTCATCATCTAACACTCTCACACTCACCTTATCAAAACAAAAATATATTTTGGTACCACGTGTGAGAACCACACACATTTGACAGTCGTCACAACAGGGTATTACTTCCTTTTGCCAGTGTTATTTTATCTTTAAGTCAATTCTACACATGTATGGTGTGTAGATGTAATGAGTGCAATGAAATTATTGTGAATATCTGAGATTGGATGGAATTCTACAATAGTATAATAAAATAAAACCGAAGTAGTAACATTTTCAAAAAAGAAAAAAAAACTAGGGTGAAACTTGGTTCTATGCATAAGTGTTTGATTGAATTTTGAGTTGTGGGTGTTGCATTCAAAAGTGGAGGCAAGGGGCAGGGTTTAAAGGGACTGGATGATTGGATAAATCCTGCATATGTGACCAGAGAACAGCCTGTTGGAATTTAACATATGCATGGATTAAGTATTTAGAAAACAGACTGGGTGAATTTTCATTTCATGTCATTTGAGAATTTAGTCACATCAAGGCCATGTTTTAGTCTGTACATAACATAAAACTTAATGCTGAATGAGGCTGCTGTTTATGGGTCAGATCCTCTCAGCATGAAACAACTGAAAAATTGTTGACTTCAGATGAACAGATGAAATAAAATGATACAGTTCCAGATGATTATAAATCTCAAACAGTTTGGTGCATCAGAGCTTTTCTTCTTTAATGTGACCATACAATGCAAGCATCTAAGACTAGTATATCCACCTACTGAAAACATGAACTCCTACATTATCATGATATACTAAACTTTCTTTGTCTTGTTCTCAGAAAAAAACACTTCTGCTGTATATATATATATAGATTAAAAGTACATTATGGGTTAAAATATTATTGATTTGTGTGCTCTGTTTTGTAATTTGTAGGTTTTATAATTTGAGAGAACAGCGATGAAGCCAAAAGGAGTCCTGTTATGCATCACATACAATAACATTTTCTTGATAATGATACAACAATTTCAAATATACTTCATTTGAACCTGATTTGATCCAGAAACAAAGGGATGTTTCTTTTACGCTGACTATCAAAAATACACCAATTTAATTAAATAAAAAGTAAGAGTATGAATGAAAATGATAAATAAAATCAGACCAATTTCACTCTATCATGTTAATTTATTAGTAGTAAATTAATCGCATATTTTACAAATCCACAAGTCCTACCTTCACTTGATAACAAGGCACAAGAACTATTTTGATTTCTTCAATGAATCATTCGCTAACGGCAGTAACTGAAAGGTTTTTACATCCTTTGGATTCGCATGTACAATGGGACCGGAAAAAGATTTTAATAAAATGAATGGACACTAGTTTGCTATAACTAAAGTCATCTAGTAGATTAAAAAGCAAGTTTAAAACATATTTCTATATATTTCCTGTTTGAGGTTCTATGGACGTTTTCCATTCTGTGTTAAAAGAGTTGTTTCTGCATACATATTACGAGATTACAAATGAATCAATGTGTGTATATTTAAACAAAAACTGTATGAATGCATTAATAAGGAGTTATTTCACTTCATAAATCATCTCCTCCATTCCGGATGTAGGTCACAATATTTCCCACAATACATCAAAATCCTACATTTAGGATAAAAGCATCTATTTTTAAGAAATAACAGTTTATCACTATACCATCACTCGTATTGATTCTAGCCTGTTTAAGACATTAGAGATGGTTTCTGGAATGTTCTGAAATTCATCTGATTGTCCTCTCTCACAGTATATCACTTTAAGGTGTGGTCTATCTAATGTACATGCTCATATACACTCTCTCGCACACACAAACCTCTCACCGTGCACTGTGACACTCAAAGCCCACATTAACCTTAAAGGGCTCTGTGTTTAAGACTCCACAAAAATCTAGCCAAAGATCGCTCACGTTGAGAAAAGCAAATATCCCAATATAGAAAAATATATATATAAAAATACATGGCAACAATGGAGAATGATAAAGCAAACGTTTCTAAAAGTGCACATCAAATAAGACCATTGTCACCCTGACACCTCTCCAGAACACACTCTCCAAATCCACAAAATCCTTCCACAGGTCAGCTGAAGAGAAATGCCAGAGTAAAGGCATTGTAGAGAAACATCTTACGGTGAATAGATTTTTCAGTCTTTCATTTACTTCCACTGCAGTTTGAAATGGGCTCACACACAAGAGGCAGTGTTCAACATCTGAAAACCACCAGTAAAATACATCGTCTACCTGCTGAACGGTTGGTGCCATGACACTCTCAGGAATTTCAGAACATATAAGCGAGTTTGTTTTTATTCTGGTGGATGATAAAAAGTACCATTTCAGGTGATGGTGCAAATGAATTAAATGACTGTACAATTCTCTCCCTGACTTTTACAGTCACTGAGATCAGATGAACGGGGCTCCGAAGCACTTGAGGCACCACTGCACGCTGTTGCTAGGTGGTCTGTCAATGGGGGATAGGACTTTCAGCTGTTCTGTGCTGAGCTCATTGTATGCAAGCCGGTATTCACGATTAAAGGCCTCTGTGGAGGAAAAACGAAGCAGAGACAGTTAAAAAGGAAATCTCAAAAGGAAATCTTTGGGTCCTGTTTCCCCCCAAAAATCAAAAATAGTAAATTAGATTTGCCAGAGGAGTTTAAGAAATACTTGTATTTCTAAATGTATTTTCTAAAAATATTTTTTAATTTCTAGTTTCTTTTTTACAATAATGAGAATTACATTTTGGCAATGTCATAAAAACAAATGGCATCCCAATGCAAACAAACCTAATGGGGTCCTAAATATACACTTCATGTTATGTATGTTTTATTTTAACTTTTGATATGCTTTGATAGGCATTTAATGAATGTAACAACAGTAATTGAAAGCCCTTTCATGTAAAATTTGAGAATAGCATTCACTTACCAATATCAATGTTCTCCCTTCCTAAGGCAACAAGTGACAGAAACAAAATTTCCCTGTAGATACTCCTGGACACGAAGAGAAGAGAGCAATATTACAAAATGAGTGCCACTGCTACAACCTCACTTATCCAATAATTGTAAAATAGTTTTAGCATGTTAATGAATATGACAATGTTACTCTGTTCTTTTTAACACAACCTTTCCCCTACTACGAAGCCCTGCACATGACATGCAGAAAAAAAGACAATGTGTCCATTAGTTATGAAATCTTTGAAAGAATAAATAAAACATGGTATGCATTTTTTTTTTTTTTTTGCATCTAATGTGTAGAAGGTTTATTTGAAGCAGTGGTCTCAAACTCACTTCCTGGAGGGCCACAGCTCTGCAGAGTTTAGCTCCAACCAGCTCCAACTCACTTGGAACTAAACTCTGCAGGGCAGTGGCCCTCCAGGAACTGAGGTTGAGACCACTGACTTAAAGTCTGGGGGCAGTTGAGGAACAGAAAATCTGTTTATTATTATTACTACGAGTAAGACAAATGAAGTGTGCTTCTAAAAAATTGTGCCTATGTGCTGTGTGTCTTTATATTTATGCAAATACAATGTAGGGCTGGGCAATATGACCACATCTCGCAAATGCTCTGATTAATAGATAATCTAATAAACCGGAACCAAGAACACTTCCTATAACACCTGATGAACATGTTACATAATTTCTGCCACCTAATGGAGTTTGGATTCTTTGCTGCTGTCACCTTAGATCAAGTTTAAAAGACACTTAATATTAATATTATCAATTTGACTGTACTGATATTATCGGATGAGGAAAAATCTTGAGCTGAACTGAGCTAGATAATGAACATTTTGTGGAGCTAGCTGAATGAATCGGCTGAATAGCTGAATCAACTTTTTTTTTTCTGTAGTGTTGAGAATTACAACCAATCACACATTTCTGTTGAGCATATGAATGCAGTCACCAATTAGAAGCATTTAGATTAGTAATGAAGAAATACACTGAAAACACCTATAAATCACACCTATATATCACGGCATGTTGCATTCTGTGTAATGGTCACCATATTTTAGGATGCGCTCAGGAGCACACTGTGTAAACAAACACAAATCACCAGACTAACTGCTTGATACGAATATTTGGAAAACAGCTTACATGCACTTTAGAATAAAACAGACTAATATATAATTTTTACATATTACTAATACATTTTTTTTTTCACGTCCGAGACACTGCAAATATTCATTACATAAAATTCAGTCCGGTTCACTAAAAGTGGTACAGATATATCTGCTAAAAAATAAATACAATATAGCTAGATCTCAAACTGTGGTCATATCACCCAGCCCTAAAACTGCTCAATGTTAAAGCATTAAGCCATTATATAGATGTAACAGAATAACTTACTATAAAGCTGCTTTGAAACAATGTGTATTGTGGATGCTATATAGATAAACAACCTGACTTGAATGAACCAAGTTGAATATTCTTTACTATTAGAGATGCAGATGAGGGTGATCTAATAAAGAAAATTAATGGTCTAAATCCATACAAACACAAGTGGCTGGCTATCAAATAACATTTCCAGATGTGATTTTCTTCCTTGCTTGTGATGTGAGCTCTTGCAGTTTAATGCACATCAGTAAGTTAGCTGCGTTTACATGGACCCTACTAATCCGATCGTAATAGGGCTAGAAGCACAATCAGAATAAAAAAGTCACATTAACACGTCAATCGGATTGAATTGGCCAGATCCGACTAAAATTTCGATCGGATTGTAAGGGGTGGTTTATTCCTTTTGTAATCTGAGCGAGAGGACATGTAAACACTTGATCGGATTGAAAACCGAAACTGGAAAGTACTGTGCAGTGATGTAGAACTAGCGTAATGACGTATGACGCGTGGAACGAGCTGTGTTGTGCAATCAGTGTTGTGCAGAAAACACGGATGGAATTGCGGAATCCAGTCAACGGAATTTACTGTATAATGCAGAATGTCACAGAATTTGTCAAAGTTTGGATGAATTAATCAAAGAAAGGTCATTACACTTAAATCGTGATTTAATAGATTTGATGTTGAATTGTATACATTTCATTATTTAATTAGACGTGCTTTTGAATAATAAAATTCAATTTAACCATTTAAAAAGGTGTCCAGAAAAATTTAAATGGAAAAAAACCAGAATCCAATTTTTTTTTAATTTGGAATAAAAAAAGCTTCTGGTACGATACTTGGAAATGTCCAATCTGGCAACACTGTGGTGAATAAAGTGTCATAAATGAGTGTCCCATCATTATAAAACTCCCCTTTCACTCAGCGTCTGTGAAGTGGAGCAGGACAACGTCCCACCAGTCCTTGTTTAAGACTCTCATCAACAGACAACTGGTTTTGGGTGTGGGAAGGGGCACTTTTATGTATGTACAGCGCTCTCTCCCACCTTCAATACCATGACTGAGTTGCCCTTGAGCAAGGCACCAAACCCCCTACTGCTCCCCGGCGCCGCAGCATAAAATGGCTGCCCACATGCTCGGGTGTGTGTTCACGGTGTGTGTGTTCACTGCTGTGTGTGTGCACTTTGGATGGGTAAATGCAGAGCACTAATTCCGAGTATGGGTCACCATACTTGGCCACATGTCACGTCACATGTCACATGTCACGTCACTTTTACTACTTTTTAAGTAAGCAGCACTGCACAACAGTTTATGTGCTGGTCGTTGCCTAATTAGGACCTGAAGTAGATAAATATCACGTGTGCTTTTTAAAACAGTATGCGACAACAGCGGGAAACTCTGTATATTCATGCAGTGTGCGCATGTCAAAAGATTAAATCCGATCAGAAGCTTGTGACATATAAACGTGCATATCAACCCAATCACTATATTAAGCGTTCATGTAAACACTACGTTCGGATTCGTCAATCAGAATTTATTCATTCCGATGGAAGCAAAATGTGTCCATGTAAACGTACCTAGTGTCTCTAAAATATATAATAAATCTATAAAGGTAAATTCTAAAGCCACATTTTTAGGATAACAAGTTATTTACCTTACAGAGTTTCAGTTTTCACATTGTTCACTTATCTTTAGATTTTCAGAGAAACTCATGCTGCAGAACCAGCTTATAGCAAACACTGAATCAGGATTTTTGGTTAGGAAAGCAAGCAAGCTCATTGGCAGCAGGAGCAACAGAGGCAAATTAGCTTGTGCCATATAGTAAACAATGCGATTGCTTTAAGATTGCATGTAAATGAGCTATAAGCATGTGGAATCTAGAGCTTCATGCCTAAACTAGTCACATATACAAGCTGCTGCATGCATGTCCTACCTCTGGCGTTTAACTTCTGGGCGTTTCTTGATCTCCCTGAGGAGCATGTTGATGGGGCCGTAAACATCGTTCGTCTGAATGCTGCGTACAATGCTGTTCAGCAGAGTCCGAGTCTCCTGGTGGTCAGTGGGGGCTAGAGTGCCCTTTTTTTGCACTGCACGACAATGACACTCACATTTAGTGACATGAAGTAGTCTACTAGGGTTTCTCTACACTATTTATTAAGTTTATAAAGATGTGCACATTCTCATTGGTTGTTTCTAAAAACGTTACAATACTGAAAAAAATAAAATAAAATAATTTCAAAGTGCTCCTGTTGTACTCACAGAAGGTCCTCCAAAGCTGATAGAGGGGCTCTGTGGGCTCCTGGTGTAAGTTGACATTGTCCCACAGCAGCTGCACATACACCTGCTTACTGTCCTGAGACAGAGATGTCTGTGGGAGCTACGGGAGAAAAACAGAGAGGGGAGCATTATGCCAGTTCAGTTCAACCAGCATTTAGCAAACAATTACTGGGCTGAAATCACAGTACACACAATTTGAGGTACACAAATATGAGGCATATTTTCATAAAGAGACATTTAAAGACTCATTCTGAACAAGTCAGTAAGAGCATCAACAGTGTGAAAAAATGTCAAGTACCTGCACTCCATTGTTGCAATGTTCAGATGTGAGAATGAGTCCAGGCAGAATGCTGGGCAGGTCTAAACGGCGAAAATACCAAACCAGGTTCCAGAAGATGATGGGGTGCTGACTGAGGAACTTATGAGTATAGATTACCTGAGAGATAATGGATATGGATGAATTAGAGGCCATACATACATAAAGCCAAAACCACAATACAAGGCAACAGGCGGTTGCCTTCTGCACATCTTAGTGATACATACTTAACACAGCTAGAGACTAACACAAATAAAGGGTTCACAGAGTTCTTTGCCTCACACTCAAAACAGGAAAGGGCAACAGGGAAGTATTTGATGAATATAACCACATATATTTACTGAAAGGTTGTAGTAAAATCAAGCTTGAATACCTGATCCCCCTCATTCTCTAACAGCGATTCTAACTCTTTACGAAGGACCAGTGGACTGAGATACGGCACAGAAACTGGTTTTGGGTTTGGCCACTTTTGACTCAGGGTGTCCTGGAACATCAAAATACAGAATTAATCAATTGTGAGCAATAAGTATAATTCATAAAGCTCACAGAATATTAAAACAGGATGTTTCTCACTCACCGCCACCTCATGTAGGCTGCTGGGAAGGCTGGTAGTGGAAATGCCATGGTTGGGTCTTTGGATCGAATCCAAACTCTGCAGTGGGCCTCCCACGCTGTTGCTCCGAGTTAAAGTGTTACGTTTCTCAGCTTGTTTCTCCATGAGACCCAGGGGGTCTGAATGTACTGGCTCTGGTACCAGGCTATGGTGCAAATCAGAAATCATAATGTGATCTGAGATTCATGACACAAACATAATCAGTTAGCCAAAAACATTCCCATTTGACCTACTAATTGGAAAATAAATTCCAAATTTTAGCAACAAATTATTTCAGTTATTATTTAACAATAAAAACTTTAATATCACTTATATACTGATCTCAAAATTCAAGCCTTTGATATTTACTCATTCACCACATAAAAGTTGTTTTGTTACATTTCAAGAATGTGCTCACATACATCTTTGGGGTTCCAGTTTGAGTGACAGGCATCTCAACAGGACCCTTGCTGTCTTCAGGAGATTCTGGGAAGCTCATGAGGCCTGGAGGGTCACTAGAACAACCCACTTTCACTTCAGAGGAGACAGAGGTGGCCGGATGGTTGCTGGAGCTGTTAATACTGTCTCCTGATGTGCTTGTCTTCAAGTAGAAGCTGTAAACCAAAAATACACAGGAGCAGTTTATTATTATTATTATTACTCTCTATTAATCAAAATAGCATCTGTTTTTGTGGTGCAAAACACTGAACAAGACACTTATGTGACCCATATGAACATATGCCATTGCCAACAAGCACAGTTAAGTTTAATTTCCTAGTTGTACATGAATAATGTGTCAGATGATGCCAACCCTGAAACAACATACAGAACTACCACATTTTGCTATAAGTTTGATTGCATCATATAATAATTGCTGTTAATAGTGTTCATTGTCTGTTTTATTACGTCTTAAATTTATTTTTTCCCCGTACATTTCTGCCATATGTACATTACTGACAGTCACCACTGATAAGCTACAACTAAATATTGTAGAAACTTAATTTGCTGTAAAGTTGCTTTGCAACGATTTGTATCGTGAAAAGCGCTATACTAATAAACTTGAATTATAAAAAATAAAAAAAATCTAAATATTACAAAAATGCATTTTTTAAATATGTTTCTTAATTTTCTTCAACACAGTAAAAGCAAGTAAAATGCACTTGCAGTGCATAATTCAGCATCAAGTGGTTTAGTAACTCACCCCGGTGTAGAGCGCAGGTCGTGGAACTCAACATGGAGTAGAGGGAGAAAAGAGATTTGACAGAAAGGACAGGTGCAGTTGAGATTGGAGTCATCAGCTGTCCAGCCTACCATGATCTCCTCGTCATACACCAGAGCTTCACAACCCAGACACTGAGAGCAGCTGGACATTAGAACCTGCCCAAAAGAAACATGAAGTTCAACTTTACTACTTAATTCTGAAGTGATACTGTATTGAAGCATCAGCAGAGGGTGATGCTCTCACCTCTAAAGCACAATTCTGGTAAATGCTGGAGGTGCTGGCATGATGAGAGGAACTATGTTCAGACCTCTCTGAGTCTGCACCTCTCACTGAGCGGCCTGGAGTCAAAGCTGTAAAGAATGCCAAAAAAAAAGAAATTTTCAAACAAATGAACACGGTGTACACACGGTTAACCTTGCAATAACAACACATTATCTTCAAATTAGAAATAAAATGACTGATGAAACAAATCTTTGTTGGCTTCATGCTGATACATGTGTTTTGGAGTGGACATTCAACATGACATGCATGTATGAGTCTTACGTGTCGACAGCTGTGCACGGCTGGTATCGCTGCTTTCACTGCTGCTGCCCAGGCTGGTGTTGCTGTGTGTGAGCCCGTTTGAGGCCAGGCTGGGCATCAGGCCTCTGGGTAAAGTGTTCTCTGTTGCTCCTTCTGCAGACAACAACTGCTCTTCTAGCCTAGCAGGGAAACTGTCTCTGGGCTGTGAGCTTTCCTCCTGAATCACAGACATCCAAAATACAGTCCAGACTAAACATATGTCCAACATTTACAATGAGGAAAAACTGGAATGCTTAAGAGGTTAGCTTCGGTACTAAACACACACAGGGAGTTTTGGTACTTCATGAGATGAACTAGTGGATATTTTAGTTTCTTAAACCAAATTGAGGTCTATAGGGACCCTCAGGGGCAAGAGCATGTTAGGACATGAAGATTAAATTTTTTTTAACAAACAATCAGGGTATAAATTTCCTTTTATTTCAAAATGTTTAATGGAAAGTCCTGCATAATGAGTGTGCCTCAGGAAGCATTTTAAAGTAAAAAAAAAGAAAAGAAATTCATGACCCCTTTAAAAGCTACTGCCCTCAACAAACAGTAGGTAGGTAATTACTCCTGAGTTTTATTCTCTAGAGCGGTTGGTGTAACTCAGATTTTGGTTTGTGTGCATCATGATCTCCTATCATGAAGATACTCAAGAAAACCTCTCTGGATTTCCTAACATCTTTATTTCTTACAGTCTCTCACCTCATCATCCGAGTAGTAGGCTGAGGCCACTGCATCCCACATTTTGCTGGCCACATTGGCTGCTTGCTTCATGCCTGACTTGAGCATATCTACTTTAGGCCCTAACAGCAGAGAGTCCATCTTGATGCCTGATATGGAGTTGATGACGGATCCCAGTGAACTGCTCTGTGACGACTTTACAAGCGCAGTCAGCGATGATGACCTTTGGCCTGCAGAGCCTGGGGTCTTGGGGGACTTGACTGCAAATGTCTTAGAACGCGTGACAGCAGGGCTACGCTTCGGAGTCTCTGTTAAACTGGCAATTTTGACCGGACCGATCGGAAGGCTTGATCTTCTTTCCAAAGACTGCTTTACTTCAGGAGAGTCTGGACAGTTAACTGATTTGTGGCTTGATCCCTGATGCAACTCCATGCTGGAAGATTTACCATTCAAGGGGCTCTGGAGGCTCATGTACATCTCAATCTCATCTGCAAGATTCCTTGACACCATAGGTGGAAAGGGCCGTGTGGACTCCTGGCTCTGAATGGAGGTTGCATCCTCAGTTTCCGATGCAAAGAGTGAAAGAGGATCCGCCCCCATCTCAACATCCTCCCTTTCCACAGCTTTAGAGGAGGAAGAGCCACTGCTTATGCTTCGCCCAACAACTTCGCTCCTCTGGGGTGTGTCTACTGAATCTTTCTGCTCTCTACTTTTCCCCACTTTCTCTTCTGCAGAACTGAATGCTTTGTGTTCCTTCTGCTTATCTTCATGTTCCTGCTGGAGGGCAGAGCTCGTTGTAGCCTCCATCTTACACTCTTTAAAGGGAGTGATGGTTGTAAATGGAGGAGGGGTCAGACTGCCGGAGAATGCAGATGCAAGGATTTTTGCATCTGCGCCCATGTGATCAGCACTGAGCTCCAGACTGCCCTTCTTTTGTAGCATGCCAGCTTTGCTCTCTGCACTGAAACTGCAGCTGCGCTCCACAAAGGCTTTCATCCTCTGTTGCTGTCCAGCCTGGGAGAGTTGTGAAACTGTGATTACAGAGTCATCCTCCACAGGCAGGGCCACATCTTCACTCTTCTTACAGGGAATGAAGAGCTTAGCTGTACATACACCTGCTGGAGACATTTAAGACAACAAAAACAATGTTACTTACTTTATAAAGCTCTAAATAAACACTAGATTTTGCATGTCCAAAAGGAAAAAAAAAAACAGTGCTTGCAAGGCAACAAAAATAACAATGTTCAAGTTTTAAGTAAGTTTAGGTTTCTGTTCTGTGAAAATAAAATGCAGGAAAAAGAATTTGTACCTAGTCTTTTTGTTAATCATAGAGTAAATTTTCAGTGACTGACCAGTTTCTCCCCTGTCTGCAGTGCTGTCAAAGTGGACAGGGATCTCAGTAGACAGTTTAACAATGCTGGCTACAGAAGGTGCCATCTCAGCAGGGCTGGGGGGCTCTGTCACAGCTACAACACTGTCTACAGAACTTGCAACATCGTCCCCTTTAAAGAGACAAAAAGATGACACTATCTTAAATAAATGATCCTGACAGCAGTGTATAATAGACAATACAGGGATGTAAATAATAACACATTAATGTATGTGATTAAAGATGTTTAAAGATTGCATTATCAGTTTCATTCTGTTTCAGTGATTTAATTATCATAGAACAATAAAATATCACCCACAAAACAATGTAATTTGTAAAAATTTGAGTGAAAATGGCATTGCAGTAGTACTGTGGCAAAAAAAAATTGTTACACAAGAAATATTAAGTCCATAAAGTGTGGGACAATTGTTGTATTACAGTACCATTTTGGATCTTGGTTCCTTTGCTACTGCTAGTGTGGTTGGTGGAGAGAGGTGGAGAGGTTATAGGTCCATCAGTAAGGTCCTGGGGCAGCTCGTCCTTAGATCCATAACCCTGATCAGACTGACCGGCTTATGAAATCATAAATACAAAACATCCTCAGTCAACAATACAAAACAGAAACATAAGTAAAATTATATTTAATGTCACATCTACAGTACCTGTACTATAGTGACTGTCAATAGCGTCCTCAACTATAAGGCTGTGAGGGAAGAGAATGTGTTCCTCTACAATAGGGTCATTTGAGCGGTCTATACTGCCATGACTCAGTCTGTCTCCATCAGCACCTGCTGCTGTACCCGCTGAAAGCTCTATACAAAAACACACACCATTTCACAAATTTGTTTCATAAAGGTAAGAACTGAAGATCAAACTAAATATCATTACTTGTTTTTTATGTTATTGAATCTTTACTATCACACGTCTAAATAAAATTAGTCCTACATTTATAATACCTGTTTTACATTTATCATTTTAAAGTTGCATTTGCTAAATAATTAATGCAAATTTAAACAGCTTGCTAGAGATTGTAATGTGCTACAAGCCAGCATTTGCCAGACTACGGGTGCACAGGTCTGCGCCACAATTAAATGTTAATTGTTTATTTAGTCATTTAGCAGTAGTTTAGTCATTTAATTGTAGTGCAGTTTTGTGAATTTTAGCCTGAATGTTCAATGTAGGCAAACTATTTGTTTTTCCATAGCAACTTTTTTCAATTGCATGACATTTTCAACATTATGGTTGATTTGCAGTCCAGCATTTTTTTCTGTTTAGCTATATAGAATTAAAAATAGTATAATATCGTCTTAATTAAGTTTGACTATTGCAGTCATGTTTGTAAAGACGAATCATGAAACTACATCATACAATTACTTGCTGTAGATTTTTTATTTATTTTTTTAATTATAGAAAATCTTGGGGATAATCCTTTTCTATTTAAGCATGGCAATACCCTTTTGCACAAATCAGGTCTCCAAAACAAATATACCTATTTTATAGAGTTCAGGGCTCGCAAAATGTCAAAATCGCTGGTTTTTAAGTAGCCCGAATATTTAAAAAAAGACATCGGCTGAAATTCACTGCAGACAAATCAGCATGATTAAAACTTCATGATCGCTTTTTTCTTCTAATAACAAGTCAAGAGAGTAGGGGTGCAAGGGATCACAACACCCACGGCTCGGATCATATTGCATTATCATATCAGATTTTGAATAACAGATCGGGTCATTTTGCAGATGAGCAAAAAAATATGGTTCTTTATTATTTAAATAACAGAATATTTCTTTGATACAACAGCAAAAACTAGTAGCGTATAGGGATGTAACGATTCACTGAACTCACGATGCGATGCGATACGATTCACGATACTGATTTCACAATACAATTTTCTCACAATTTTTCTTTTTAACAAAATGAGATTTAAGACAACTTATAAATGAAAAGGTGTCCTTTTATTATTTCTCCAACAAAATGCTGCACATTTCTTTGTGAAATTGAAATATGTCAAATAATAAAACTAACTTAATTTAAAACAAATCCCAAATCAAATAATACAAATCAAATAAATCTCTTTATATAAACAAACTAAGGCTTTGGCTGTGCTTTTTCAGAGGCAACCACTGTTAAAATGCAGTTTGTGCATGCAGCATGGCTGTCCGATCCAAACAAAGATGGTAAATACATGTTATTTAGACTGCAATTAGATTGTATAATTTCGAAATTTGAAGCAAAAACTGAATGGTCTGATTTTAGCTTTGTGAATGAGATGCAAATGTCACTCTCTGACAGCAGGTGGCGCTTATGGAACAGCCCGTATTTATAGGCTGCTGCCCCTTTAAGACCACGGATCAAATATAATGATGCACTTCAGATTTCTTTCTCCACGGTTTACGTTCACTTAAGGCATAACCGACTGTGTTTACGAGAATACTTGCAGAGACAATGTTTGAGATCATTTTGTGTGTATGTGTGTATGTGTTCATTCTGATGAAAGGATATGCGAAAGAGTTTGAAGGAATTTGATATAACTGTTCAAGATAGCCCATCGGGAAGGGTGGCTTTTGGTAGCCCGACTAGAAAACACAATAGCCCCGGGACGTCGGGCTAGCGATTTTGCGAGCGCTGGAGTTGAATTTGATGTGGAAGAACTTGAGTAGTCTGCACAAAGCCCAGACCACACTAAGATACTGTACATATACCCAGAGTGTGATTGACCAAATGAAAATCTGCTTTGGTCTCATGAAAGAGTGGTTGCAGTGAAAGTGCACTGCAGTAGCTAGTAAAAGTGTTGGCATGCCATTTATAAAATGATAAAGTAATATTAGTCTAGTTACTTACCATTCCACTCAGAAGAATTTGTAATGCATATTTGAAAATGCTGGTAGGAAAACTCTACTGTTGGAAATGGCAAATGCATTCCCGTCTGACCAGAAGCGGGGATAAAGTGTCCAGAGGTTGTAATATCAAAAGCAGTCAACCACCAAACTGCATCCTGTATCTAACCATATCTAAATACCACAAAGGGGCAATATGTATAAAACAATTTTCAAATGCATGAGCATAGGAAGGAAGGAACTCAAACCTGTGGTTATCAGAGAAGGTCCTCCTTTAAGTGCTGTTCCACGCAACGCCTGTTTAAACTGCACCACTCCTCGCACCAGGTTCCGCATTTTGGTCCACATGAAGAGTCCGCTACGGTTACGACTTGGCCAAGGACTTTCAAGGACAGCCTGGACAAAGCACAACCATTTACAAGTCAGCAGTAACCATGACACATTTTTTTCATAATGATAACACACTGACATTTGTAATGCTCCTGAATATGTAATTCAATGGATGTCAAGTCATTATCATTTGAATAGTGCTTTGTACAAACGAGATTGTTTCAAAGCAGCTTCACAGTATTAAACAGAAAAGTAACAGAATCAGTGATGCAAGAAAGACAATAGAAAGATGATAGCATAGGAAGACGATAGCAATCATTATTCAGTAAGTACAGTGTTGGTTCAGTTCAGTTCAATAAGTGTGTAAAGTTTGTTCACTAGGAAACAAGCATAAGCAGCTCTACTGAAGACAGAAGTGTTGTTAATCAGCTCAAGTTACAAAATATGTTGCAAAATTAATCAGTTATGAACAAATTCAATCTAACTATAAAGTAGAAGACAATAGTGACTGCTAAACTCTTGAGTGGAATAATCTCATCTGTCAGTGAAGAGCTTTGTTTTAAATACACCTTTGAAGTTTGTGGTCTACAGATCAATTAATTAACAATAATAACAAAAAGTTATGGAATTTGAACCGTTCTCAAAAAAATGTGTGAATTAAATTTGACAAAGATCATGTCAAAATAGATAAGCGGCAATCTATACACAAAACTTTAGAGTATTCATACCAAACTTGGTGTGTGTAATGACCAGGGTTGGGGAGTAATGGAATACAAGTAACGGCGTTACGTAATCAGGGTACAAAAATCTAGTAACTGTAATTCGTTACAGTTACATCAAAAACAAATTATTCAGATTACAGTTACATTTTGTAAAAAGTGGGAATACTAGTAGGATTACATTTGTTTCATTTAAAATTAAATAAATGGGTATTTTGACATAACGCTATAGATTTAGCGCTGCATAGTTCCTGGCTCTGTTGGCACATGTTGAGTCACGTGAGCCGCCTGCTGGTGTGTGCGTGCGCAAATAACACCCGTCTACAATTATTCTCCTCAAATTCACGGGATGACCGAGACGCTGCTACAGTAAATTAATTACGATGCCTCCTGCTGTGAATGACGTTTTCATGTCTGGAAATTTCACAGTTATTTTGTTTTCAAAGAGGATAAAGGAAATAACATAGTTGTACAGCGTAAGCTATGCATGAAGACTCTTGCTTTAACAAAGGCTATTCAACCAACTTGAACATTTGCAGCTACGAGTCCGACTAGCTTGGAAATCATAATGTTAGCTAAAATGTAGTGTTGGTTAGTGATTTAAAATTCGATGCTGTGCATGACTGCAGTTGTAAGTTTTCTAATGGAAAATGAGTCTGAAAATGTAGAAATTAACATGAGAGTCCCAACACCACGGATCAGTCAATGAAACAAAGAAAGATCATAGCATTTCACATGCATTTCGACATGTAGGCTTATTTTAAAATAGTCTAATATGTATATGGTGTCAATTTTTTAATGTGTTGTTTTAACACTATATTGATTATTACTGTACATGTTAATGAAATAAAAATAAAGAAATACGTTAAATAAAAATAAAAAACTATATAGCCACTAGATGTCTGCATAGCCTTTTATATAAATATATGGCCTGTAATATCTAGATGGTGAAACAAGACACGATTTTTAATAGTTTCAAATAGTTTTTTCTATAGTTTTTATTAGTTTTAATTTTAAAGTCATAGCTAAATAAAAGTACTTAGATATTGCTTTTTTTGACTTATTTACATATGTAACTTAAAGTAATCCAAAAGTAATCAGATTACATTACTTTTATATTGTAGTACTTGGATTACGTTACTGAATACTTTTTTAATGAAGTCATTTGTAACTGTAATGGAATACATTTTAAAAGTAACCCTCCGAACCCTGGTAATGACAGCATGACCTGTGGATATGCTTATGACTTCTGCACAGTGGATTTTGGTCTCAACGATCAAAAATCATGAGACTCCTTGAGACTCAGTGCAGCATTTCAATTGAATGGTGCATTTTTCCAATGATCCAAAATAATGTCACCCATTTTGGGTGACTGCCATTTTGAACTTTGTAGTAAAATGTGGTATTTTGTATTATCAAAAAAGTCTGCATGTGTCATTGGCACCATTCCTTTTCAAAAAATGCTAATAGATATTGATTTCTTTAGCCTATTGTCATGAGACTGATTTTAATAGATTGCCTGGCCTGGGCCATGTTGTGAACATCAATACCAAATATAGCTGCAAGCAGCAATTAAGGGTCCAAGAACAACAGTGGCAAAAGAAGAAGCTAAATATGGCAGGGAGCACCAGACCAACTGCAGTATCTAGTAACTAATACGGTTTAAGTCGAAATGGCTGAAAAATCATAAATACAACCACTAGTAATATGATTGAATGGCTTATCACATTTGACTAATAGTTGGCAGCTTGTCGCTGATGTGGTCAGTGTGAGGTGATAATGACACACTTACAGTTGAGGTCAAAAGTTCCCCTAGCAGAATCTGCAAAATGTTAATTATTTGACCAAAATAAGAGGGATCATACAAAATGCATGCTATTGTTTATTTAGAACTGACCTGAATAAGATATTTCACATAAAAGACGTTTACATATAGTCTACAAGAGAAAATAATAGTTGAATTTCTAGAAATGACCCTGTTCAAAAGGTTACATCCACTCGATTCTTAATACTGTGTTGTTACCTGAATGATCCACAGCTTTAGCAGTTCAAAAGTTATTAGCATAAACGTGAGTGCAACTTTGAGCTATTGGTGGCACTAGAGGGTTTGAGTTAGAGACTTCAGATTCACTGTGGTTATAGTTGGGAATATCACTCTATCTGTGTGCCAAATTTCATAACTTTGTTGCAAGCAGTTCTATGGGCTGAACAAGAGTGGGAGAATCAGAATAAGAAGGGGGGGGGGGGGGTATTGTGGTAGGACCAATAGGTGCCTACGCAGCTCATTGCTTGGCCTCTAATTATGCCTACTTACAGGCTGCCATTTTCAATTTCGATTAAAGCCAACTGAACTCCTCCTAGACCATTGGTCTGATTTTCTGATTGTTCTGATTGCAACAAAATGTTACAGAGTATGGGCCCTATTTATGCCTGTCACGATAACAACTTTTTGTTGTGCGATATATTGCCCCAGAAATAATTGCGATAAGCAATATTATTTTCATTTTAAGACCATTTTATGTCACTGAATATATAATCAATGTAACAGCATAATAATGCAAGAAAGCCAACGCACTTCCAAATGACAACAAACTTAAATTGTTTAAGAATATTTAGATCATGGAAATTAAGCATCAAAATATTAGATACCTTAAAAAAAACTGAATAAATAGTAAATAAACATTTTCTAACAAAAAGTGCAAAGTAACAAGTAGAAAAAAAGAAAAATGCACAAAGAACTTGTATGGAGATTTTTCCATCTGCAGATTTGTCCCTGACCTTAGCAGTCAGATGTCCGTATGCACAAAGGCACAGATCCCTAAACAAGATCATATCTGCTGATGAAACTTTTTTTGTAGAAGCGTTTTTAAACTTTGAACTAGCACCTCATGACTACACCAAGTTATGTACGAGAAGCTGCAAAAAACACAGGAGCAAGGGGAATGTACAAAACATGGTGAAATTAATTTTTAATTAAATATAATGGGTGATATATTGCGTCACCAAAAATTATTGAGGTTATGTACATATATTGCGCGATAAGTTGATATATTGATTATTGTGACAGGCCTAGCCCTGTTTTAACGATCTAAGTGCATGGTCTAAAGTGCATGGCGTAGGTGCACTTAGGTCGTGTCCAAATCCACTTTTGCTAGTTTAACGACGGGAAAAACAGTCGGCGCGCCTGGCGCATGGTCTAAAAGGGTTGTCCCTATTCTCTTAATGAGTAATGGGTGTGTTTTGGGCATAACGTGCAATAAACCAATTCGAGTCTCATCTCCCATTCCCTTTAAGAGCCCAGTTGTGCACACAATGTATTGTTGGCTATTGCTACAAATATACCCGTGCTACTTATGACTGGTTTTGTGCTCCAGGGTCACAAATAAGACCATGCTGCTTTGCAATATCAATATGTAAAGGTACAGTGGTCTTCACAGGTCTGCATTGCATTGCTGTGTTGTGCAGTGCTATTGTGTGTTAAGTAAGGGAGTGTTCATCACCTTGTTGTAGTATCCGTAAGTAATAGCATTGGGTTCAACACCAGCCTTTTTCATCTCCATTAAGACACGCACAGCCATGACAGGCATCTCCCACAAACCACACAACTGCATCACCACACGGTAACACACCTGTTAAACACAACGGTTGTGCTGTAGGGTCACACCAAGGTCTACAGAAAGTCATTCTTTACATACACAAATGCATGAATACATGCATGAATACACAAGCCACGTGAGGCAATTTAAGTGTCATTTCCTGAAAGAAATGTGTAAGGAAAGATCTCAACTATAGTTTCAGATCCCTATGACCCCGTTTAAGCTTGGTATTAACAATCTGTTTCAAGATCTGAACACAAATAGACAGTGCTAAATACATACATGCTAAATAGATAGTTTGAGATATGTTGTAATCTGATCACTCAAACCATCTTTGGTGGTGGTCAGGGATGCATGTGTGTTTAATTAATGAAACATTATAAACAAATTCAGACCATCTAAGCTTTAGGGCACAGTTCACTTAAAACTTGCATAAAGAATGAAAAAGAATCCTATATATTATTTAATTTACTTTACATTTGCTTAATTACAACTATTTTAGCTGCCTATATTTTATAGTGTAGCAGTAAAGTGAATTGCAACTAACAATAAGAGATCTAAATCCACTGACAAGCTATTGTCAATAATAATTGAATAAACGCTGCAATAATAACAACAATAATAAAATATATAACAAAAATGATGTTATCTACACACCTCATCGAGCACCTCCACCTCAGAGCTCCTCATCTTGAGCAGAACAGTGAAGGCCTGCTGCATGGTGCGGGATTTGGATTGGGCAGTACGCATGCTGGCAGGAAGAAAGATGAACCACAGACTGTAGCAGTGACTAAACAGACACTTTGCCCACTGGGGTGGATTGGAATAGAAACGCTTTGCCAGCTTGTAGGCCATTTTGATTTCCTGTGTGGAACAAAAAAGTAATGCTTCAGGTTCAGAGACCACAAAGGGGTTATTGAAGGGCATTCCCTGTTAAACTGCTTTCAGGTGCAAGAAACAATTTTGTCTATATTATTAGATCAAACCTATGTACCCTGTTTGTGCACTTGGGCAGCATTTTTCTTTTCTTTTTTATTTGGAACTCAACAGCTGTAGTCACCATCCACTTTCAATGTATTGAACAGAACAGCCTGTGCATACTATAAAGAAATTCCTTTAGTGTTGCTGTCAGGACTCTGGTTAGATCTCCCCTTGTGTTTTCTTTCCTTCTGCTTTGTTTCTGTCTCTTCCATGTGCTATAATCACTCACATGTTTCTCTTTATCTCTTAATTTCTCCGCTATATTTATCCTTCTGTGACTGTGCTTACATTTTTACTCTGTGCTACACAGTACTATATAGTATTTTACCGTTTCACACATTTAACAGGTGTGCAGTATTATTTATATCATTGAATCATGTCACATAATCATGTTTACTTTGCATCAAAACATTAAAAGTGGTAGCCTGTTCAAAACATGGATTTATATGCTAAATGTCATTATTGTCACAAATACAAAAGCTAGAAATATACACTGAAAATTCCTCTAATAAAATAAAATTACTTAATGCAGCGTAGTTTTAAAACTTTTATTTGTAAAATTAATGTTGTCACAATAGTGACAAAGTAAATATGTGTTTAGAAAACTAGGTCCGGCCTATAACACTCATTTTTACATTCACAGTAATCCACCTTTTTGATAATTTTATTTATTTTATAGCATAATACACACCTCTTTAAATGTATAATAATCTAAAATATTGTCTAGTATTGTACAGTACAAAGCACACTTCAAGCACTGCTTTCGCTGTAACAGTAGTTACATTGATTAAATGTTATAATGCTATATTATTATCGTTAGTAATGTTACCAGTTATTTATTTTATTTCATCTTCATTCACAAGTGAAAATGTCTCAATTCCAGCTTTATTGGGCAACAGCACCAACGGTCCCCTTTGCGCCACTTGATGGTGATTTCGAGAATGAGTTTCACAAGTGACTGGGTGGCATTTACATGCCGCTGTAATGGGCATTTTGGTTGACTACCTACTGTAGTTAACATTACTAAAATTTAGGGCTGCCACTTACGACTATTTTTATTTCGATTAATCTACCGACTAATTTATCGATCAATCGATTAATCTAAACGATTCATTTTCCACAAAAAAAAAGCCACACAATTTGACTTAGAAATTGTTTAAACTATATTTCATTAAACCAAATGAAATCCAAAAGTAAAAAAGTGCAACAGAGTGCAAGAAGCAAGTGTCCATCTCATAGTCCAAATCACTGAAACCAAAGTTCAGTATTATAGTGTAAGAATGACAACATATCCACGTAGTCTACTAATAATACAATTATAATTTAAAAAAAACTTTTTAAAGGAGTATTTATCAGAAATATTATTTACCAGAATTTATATAGGAGAAAAATTTAACTGTGCAGTATTTCTGAAAACTTTTTTTTTTTATAAAATAATGCGTTTTTTTATAAAAAAAAAATAAAGATGCTTTTGATTATTAAAATTTAATGGAACCATTAAAATGGAATCCAGAAAATAATGGAAAACAGAATTTGGTAAAGATAAAACTGTAAAACTCAATTAATTAGACAGGCTTTTTGATTAATAAAAATTTATTTAACCATTAAAACAGAGTATAGAAAAATGAAAATGGAAAAAAACGAATTTGGAAATAAAACGGATTTCATAGTGCCCTATAATTATAATAAATTTTTTTTGTGGTAATAAAAATAGATGTAAGTGAACAATAGTCTTTAAAATTACTTAAAATATGTATATAATAGCAATGAGGCAATAATATTTAGTTCAAATAAAGTATCAAAAGCAGGAAATCATATGGTTTTATTGAACAAAATGTAATAAAATACCTAATGTATTATAAACTTTAGAGCTAATGTACATTACGCATTAAAACAAAGGCCTGCAGGGGGCGCCAACGGCCTGACGATTATTTTTACACATTGCTGTGCGATCTAATCCTTGTTTAATATTGACCAAGCATCATTTCATTCAAATGTCCACTTAATCTTTAATATTTGGCCATTTCTTTAGGACAGAAATGCTATAGCCACTGAAATTAAAAGAATATGTGGACATCAAAAACGTGTAAACTCAAGAGGGTTTGAGCTTTTATTTTGAAACCGGGATGTATTCTCCTGAGTTTGCGTAGATTTAATAAATTTACCTTTCAAATCTGATTAAATGGCGCACGTTGCGTTCCCAGATGAACGTTATAATAAACCCAAACTCACAACAACATGCAGAGATAGAGTTTGAGACGCTCCACACATGTAAATGATAACAGTTCCTGTGGAACTACTGTGAATGGAGCCGCTGTGTGACGCATGCACATAATTAAAGCGCATGTACTGTATTAGAACTGCATCGCATATAATTATTTAATTAAATCGTAGCATTTTTGAATTCACAATTATGCTTAATTATGATTTTTTAAAATGGGTTTAATATATCATGCAGCTTGGAAAACAGACTAATAATGTGTTTTGTACATTCTCGTCTGTGAAATGCGCCACTTCCGGTATTTTGCCGGTTAGTCGACGCAAGCAAAATGAAGTCGAGGATAATTATAAAAATCGAATAGTCGAATAAAATCGACGAATCGCGACAGCCCTACTATTATTTATTTGTGTGTTTATTATTTTAGAAATGAGTAAAGCTCTTTTATTATAATTGCATAAATGTTCTTAAAGTCCGCATGAAATCAAAATGGACCTCATATGTACTCACTAGCAGCACTTGCTAGTAATGATGCTGAACAATTAATCCGTGCAAGTGAACTGCTGAAACAAAGGTTTGTCCGTCGTAATCTTTATCAAACTCTGAACATTTACTTCGCTCTTGGAATGGCATTTCTTTCTGATATATATATATATTATTATAAAACTGCGAGGATTTACGATGCTGATGACCGTAACTTAAACGCATCATCACAGTCTTGTGAAAAGGGTCCATCAGTACTGCACAGACTCAGGCTCCAACTGAAGTCATCAGCACAAGATGACTGCAGCCACACCTGCAATATTTTGGCTTCACTTTTCTATAGTAAAAGGAAATAGAGAAGCATCATCTATCTTTTTTACAGTCTATGCAGCATACAATATGTCTTACACACTGAAATACCAACAGTATCTCCAAAGATCACTCGACCATAGAAATAGCAACAGTTGTGTTTGGGGAAGTGATTCTGTAGTTTGTTAAGATCAGCTGATCTTTGTTTACTTTTTAACTGCTGCATGTAGATCAGAGTCAGTAAGAGCAAAGCGCTTCTCGACTCCTAACTGCTGACATGGAGACATTAACCTGGTGGCCAATTCATTTACAATTGACCCTACACTACCAGTCAATAACTTGGGATTGGTTTAATCTTTCTGAATGTCTCTTTTGCAATTAATTAGCAATTTATTTATGAATTATTAATTGGATTATTAGCAATACATTTTTTTCTTACTCCAAACTTTTTAATGGTAGTGTATCACAGTTTCCACAAAAATATGAACATTTAACAGTGAATACTTCTTGAAGTGGTAAAACACTGGTGAAAAACTTACACTGTACACTGGAGAGAAAAAATTATTTTCATAAGTTTACTTCAAATTTCTTTAGAGAGAAGTATTATTTCCCCCCGTTTTATTTATTTTTAGGCATTATTATTATTTTATTTATTATTGTTGTTTTTTTTTAACCCAAAACAGGGTGGTGTGACCATTATGGAGCGCTATAAACACATTTATGTTTTATTCATATGAGAAGCCAGAGGGCGTCATCCTGCAGTAAATCTAAATATGTCTCAGAGAAGTAAAATAACTTATAAGTTTTCAGGAAATCACTGAAATGCATCCAGCTACCACTATTACATGAAATTCTTGGACCTGATTCAAACATGAAAGCAATAAGACGACAACACACACCGCTAGACAATGTAGGTTTACCTGTGTTCTTCAAGCATTCTCAGGCATTTTCATAAGAATAAAGTCTATTTATAATGCAATGCTAATCAATATAGCATTTCTTACAGTATAGAATACTATAAAATCTTTTCTGCCTCATTTTTTGATGAGAAGCCACATCAGATCACAAAATGAAGTTATTTCAATAGAACTTCGTTTTGTGAATCTGATGTGGTTTCTCATCAAAAAATGAGCGAAAAGAGTTTCTAGTATTTATATGTAAGAAATGTAATTGATTAGCAGCATTATAAATATTTAATATATTATGTATATATTCTATGTTATTTATATATATAAAAAAAAAGACAAATGTATACAGGTAAGGTTAGGACAAGGTTTGGTGGTATGGGTAGGTTTAAGGGAAGGGTCAACAGTGTAATTATAAATGTAATTACAGAAATTATGTAATTACATGCAGGTACAATGTAAAAACGTGTATACACAATAAGTGCATCACAAGTATCAAATTTTTTACTTAAAAGTAAGTACATAGTAGTTAAGGCCACATAATATAAAGCGGGACTGAATTTTTTTGTTGTAATATTTCATAGCAGCTGTACTTTTAAAGGTTCTAATTTAGAGTCATTACATCACACCTTTGCCGTGAGTGCTGAATTTTAAAGATGTCAAGTTAAAAACAACAGAACATCTTTTAAGACTCTTGTGTAAATGTAATGTGAATCTGTAACGCACAATATAATCTGGAAAAGTCTGAGTATGATAGCATACCAGAATTTCTAGTACGGCATACGATAATTCCTGTAAGAAATTCTTCACCTGTTTGGTTCTCTTGGCTAACAGGGCAGGGCTGCTGGACACACTGGCCCCTGCAGCTCCTGTATTCAGTGCTGGTCTCAGCTCTTGTGGACGATCAAACAGCTCCAACCGTAAACTAGGGAAATTCTTATAACTGTGGAAAAACAGATGACTTATAATTAGAGGAGCACAGAATAAAATCAGAGTGCTAACATAAAACTTCAAAATTAGTCTGTGGTTAATCAAATGGTCAAGTCTAGTCAATACAGTACAAACAGAAACACAATACAACAGACACCTGGGTCATTCCCTCAAAATTTTATTTACTTGTCATGTGTCTTATTTTCACAAGTTTTTAACATTTTTTTACACATGGCAGTGGTAGAGTATGGCAGTACCATTCTGTTTATATAAAAACATGGTGCTCAACTTCTACCATCAAAAATGACCATTTATTAAAGTGCCCTGGTGGTGACATTTTTTTTAAACATTGTTTACATGTCTATCTGGTGTTTTTAATATGCTTCAATATGTGTAAAAAAAAAATGTTTTTTTCTTTTCTTCAGTTTTGCCTTTATTATGACAGGACAGTGTAGAGATGACAGGAAGCAAAGTGGGAGGGGCGGGGGGGGGGGGGGGAATCGGGAGAGGTGCTCAAGGGGATTCGAAATCGGAGATGCCCATAGCGCTACAGGCTCTAGTGTCGTGCGATGCCCAGTGGCTATGCCGCCGACACCGCCCCGGTTCCTACCACTCCCAAACATGTAACCAATCCTGTTCAATGCTGGGATGGACATTTCTTATTAGTATCTCCACTGGTCATAAGTTTACAATGTGTTTTTACAGTGTTGAGCAATGTAGCCAATCACAGACATTTATGTTTTTTTTTTAATGCAATAGCCAATTAGAGGTGTTTAGACAGAATCCACTCACCACTCAAAATGGTGATTTCATTTTTGTTCAGTGCTGAGTTATGCATGTATGTGAATAATCTCATTAAAACAAACATGTAGACGCAATGTAAATATGAGATTAATTGTGCCGTGTTGTCGAGTTCACTGATTACAACAGAAACGTGTAGCATTATGCTAAATTAGATGCATGAGAGCTTTTTAGGTTTCAGGGCGGTGTGCTCTGTGGTGCACGCTTTTAGGCTATATTTCATTCAGAATTTGACAAATAATTCACTGGCACAATCACTCTACGAAACCAATTTGTTAAGAGTTATACTTTATTAACTGAGTGAAAGGTGGAAGCGGTCCTGGCTGGGTGGATTTGACGGGGCTAATGGGAACTAGTTAGCATACTAATGGATGCATATACTAAGGTGACGTGTGACGTGTGACGTGTGGCCAAGTATGGTGACCATACTCGGAATTAGTGCCATCCAAAGTGCACACACACAGCAGTGAACAAACACACACAAACCGTGAACACACACGGAGCAGTGGGCAGCCATTTTTTTTCTGCGGCGCCCAGGGGAGCAGTTGGGGGTTCGGTGCCTGCTCAAGGGCACCTCAGTCGGGGTATTGAAGGTGGGAGAGAGCGCTGTACATTCACTCCCCCCACCTACAATCCCTTCCGGTACGAGACTTGAACCCACAACCTTGGGTTACGAGACCGACTCTCTAACCATTAGGCCACAACCAACTACTAAATGAGGTAAGTTTTTATTTTATTTTTTTCACAGGAAAAAGCATTTCAATATGTCATTTTGCTTATCAAAGATGAGTTTACAGGGAGAAAAATAGTGAATGCAGGGGGACTTGAATTATTCTATAGTTCATTATCTTTTCAAGCATTATAACATGACAAACCTTTATTGACCTTTGCTCTCATACACAATAAATATATGAAAGATTTGTAAGAATATCAAAGGTAAAACTAAATAAATAGGTGCATTGTTGTGTTCATATAAGAGTTAAAGACACTGAATGGGACTATTTAGTCCATGTGCAAAGTAAAGTTGAAAATAACAATTTTGATGACACAATTTTATATTAGATAGATGATATGATGTGAGTAGTTTGGATGTTGTTGTATATATAGGTTTTGCTGCTTGATATGTTCAATGGGTAAAAGGACTTTGATATTTATAGGCATTTTGATTTACATTCTTGCCTTGCAACCTTCCCATTTTACTGTTAAATTTTTGTATTTACATTCTGTAGACATTTCACAAACTCAAACCTGAAATATGAATGTCTTAGTGTTTTTCACCTATAATAGCAACTTAACACAAAACAGCACTTGAAAACAGCCTTGGACTACAGAATGGTCTTCATTACTGTAAGAGACTGAAAAAAGAAAAGTTGTATATGGGGTATATTTGGGGGAGGGTTGGACTGGAAGCAGAGAATAGAGAGAGAGAGGACTATTATAGTGCAAAAAGTGCTTGGCCAGTATCAAGGCTGGACTGTGAGAAACAGACAGGCACTAAGATGAGCAAACAGAAGCATGGAAATAGATTATTTTACCCTTGTGCTAATGGATAGAGATGCTTTAGATGTGATTAGGGCAGAGGGAGATGTAGGAGCAAGAGAATGGCAGCCAGATAAAGTGGGTGTGGACAATACAGTTCAATAAACAATGTTGCTTTGAAAAGGAATAATCATAGAGGTGTAAATTAAAGTTATTTTTCTTAAGTTAATTATAGTATTTGTTTCCAGCAATTTACCTTCTACTCCTAATTTACTAGATTTACTAGTTCCCTAACAACTTCCCAGGTCTAAGATCTTCGCTGATGCAAATTCAAATGGTTAGTTTAAGTCTCCATTTGGAGAATGTTTATCTTTGTCTGAGTACTTAAGAAATGGTTGCAAAATCTCAGGGCGATTCTGTAAGCCCATTTTTTGAGTGCATTCCATACACTCAGCACTGTGTATGTTTTTGAGGTATGCAGGTATGCATTTCTATTCGGACTACTTTATTCAGATTACTTAGGCTCAGTAATGAGAGAAGCAGTAGGCACATCTTTTGAGACCATCAGTCACTCAAGCATTTTAGCAAGCTGTATGTACATGATTTAGGAAAACTATCATTCAGATATGAGCAAGCAGCAGGCCAAACTAAACATTATTAGTAAACCCTGCAACCGCTGACTACGAATGGATGTGTGATACAGCATGGAAACATAAATCATACTGTGTTTGTTCATTTAGGGAGTCCACAGGAGAAAAATGACAAACCTGGATTGAGCCTGTTTGTCTCCACTAAGAGCCTTACAGTACATTACTAGATCTTGCAGATTATGCTCTTCCCTACCATCGGCAGTCCGCATGCCTCATGCAGGCAGGACTTGGCCCAGTCTCATGCAGCGAATGAAACCGAAACCCGGGGGAATCTTCCTTCTGGTGTTTTTTTTGGATTTAGTAGAGAAAAAGTTCTTAAGTTCGCCCTAGGTATTGGAAATCTGTACTAGTATAAGTTGAAATGAAAAGTTAAGCCCCAAGTAAGATTTGCAGAAGTGTCGGAAAGGGACATCTGTTCCACAGATACATGTGCAATAATTGTTTATGGTTGATCGAACAAGCATGTAAAAACACTTTCTAGTAAAGATCTGTACAGTTTATTTGGATTTTACAAATTATCTCTAAAATACAGTTTCCTAAAAATAGACCTATTTTTTTTTCTTTGTTGAAAGTCTGAATATAAGTGTGAATTGTGAATATAGAGTTAATCATTTAATTTTAAATACATAACTGTAAATCTGAATATATATTTTTTAAATCCTTAATGTATAAATGCAAATCTGAATATGTACTGTCTTCATCTCATTATAAATATATATTTATCCTAGCTAGCCATCTAATCTTTGCTATTACAAATACACTCGGCAAGTTGAGAGGTTTTGTCAGGTCTGGAGGAAATATAAAACAATGAATCACCTGCATAACAGTGGAAAATAATGCCATGGTTTCTGATAATGTCTACGAACTGAAAAATATTCAAGGAGAAAAGTATCGGCCCTAAAAACTGCCAACTTGAAGATTTTTGAGATGTGTCCTGAAGAAAGTAAAGAGGTAAAGGGGTCTGTGACGAGAGGGGCGGGGCCGAGAGCCGTGGGAACAGAGCGAGGCCGGTGGAGTAATTGCGAATGCATGCTGGGACACCTGCGCCACTCAAGGTCTCGAGTTTTCTTTCCGGAGGAGATCAGGAAGGATACAAAAGGAGGGAAGGCGCAGGGCAAAAGGAAAGAAGCAAGGGAGAGATGACCAGGCCTGGATTTTATTTTGTGTGTTGGTTTTGTTTGTGCGCGACAGTCGTCCACGATGGGCTGTCGTCCTATTTTGAGTTTATTTTATTATTAAAATCTTAAATGTTCGCCGGTTCCCGCCTCCTTCTTCCCGACCTACAAACGTTTGTTACAGGGTCCTATTATGCTTTTTCAGTTTTAATTAGTGTGCAATGTTGCTGTTCCGAGATTTAAAAAGGTCTGCAAGGTTACAAAGCTAAAAAGGTGACTCTAAAAACCCAGCAGAGAATATTCGAAAACTTTTTTCAAGAAATAAACAAAGGCTCATTGCAGTGTCACTCATTAAATAATTCCCACCGCCGGAACATGGTATATGCAAAAAAACAAAAAAAAAAAAAAAAAGAGGGCGACAAATAGAGGCCTGGTGGAGATGTAGGTTTGAGCGTAGTATACAAAAAGTCAAAGGAAGAGCTGCTAAAGGGATTAGTTCACCCAAAAATGAAAATTGGCAGTAATTACTCACCTTAACTGTTGAGTTTCCAAAGCTAATAAGGACCTCATCTTCGGAACACATATTGAAAATATTTTTTGAATGGGAAGTCTGGAGCTTCTATGACCTCCCTAGACAGGCAGAGGATACTTACACGGAATACCAAGGTCAAGAAAATAGCACGGAATGTTAGGAAATTAATCCATAGTGTCATCAGGGGGTCAACTGCTAGTTTACCAAAGCTGTCTCATCCTCTCGTCTATGGACCCACGAGGAATACTTTTTTGTGCGCAAAAGAAACAAAAATAATGACCTAGACGCAAACAACGTTCCACGTTGAACACAGGGACAATGAACAGCATAATTGTTTATGTTCAGTGAAAAATCCAAAAATGGCGCCCGCTGAACATGGACAGACAAATTGTTCCAATAAGTTGTGTATTAGATTGTTGTTTCTTTTTGTGCACAACAAGTATTCTCGCAGCTTCGTAAAATTACGGTTGAACCCCTGATGTCACATCGATTAGCTTTACCGATGTCAGAGAGCTCACGGGATGCATCAAAAATATCTTTATTTGTGTTCCAAAGATGAACGGAGGTCTTACGGGTTAGAAACAACATGAGGGTGAGTAATTATTATTGGACAGTATTTATTTTTGGGTGAACTAACACTTTAAGTAGCGTGTTGTCACCATGGCAAAGAGAATGTACTTCATATGTACACAGTACTTATAAAACCTTTGCAAACTGTTAATTCAAAGTTTAAATTGTAGTTAATGCATTAATAGACTCTATACAAATAGTGGGTTCTTCATTCATTGTCACTGTAATTAACCAAATTGTTATTGTTTAACTAGCTCATATGTAAAGAGTTAGATATTACTTTGTTAACAACTTATTAACCATAAATAGTTCTCACTTTAGATTAGGTCATGGAAAATGTCATTAATGAAGTGCTTTAAACTAACCTTTACGTTTACTCTTACATACAGTATATATATGGTAAACGTTTTTACACTGTACACAACTTGAACTGTATATTCTGTCTCTTAAACCTACCCCTTATTATCTTATTATAAAGTTTGTTATGAATCAAAGTGAATCATTCCAAATTTGCAACAAAAATACTATTGAATTAAACAAAAAAACCTAGTTTTCTGAATTCTGTGCAATTTCTTTGGAAACCACTTATACAAACATTCAGTGATAACCTACTATACTGTACTTCTTATCACTCTGATAAGCAGTGAGGGTGTCAGAGCAAATTACAGTGTTTGACTGTTTTTTGTGAGTTCACACAAAAAATTACCTTTAGTCAGCGTCAATAGCCTCGTGGGCAGTGTGCCAACAAATAGCTTCTTCAGGCGCCCCGAGTTAAAGTAAAATACTGTTCTATCACAATAAAGGCAAATAAATCTGAAAAAATAGACTTTTTTTGAGATTGCCAAAAATTAACATGAAAAACAAATCACCAGGGAATAACATATATCCGTGAAGTATAATTGACTGTGAATAAAAAAATTTTATAAAAAAAAACATTAATGCAACTCTGTAGATTGGAAAAATGCAGAAAAGTGTAATAATAATAATAATAATAAATTACGGCATGTTAAATAAAAGTATTTCAGTAGAGAATAGAGAAATGCTGGAGTGATCAGCTACCACACAAACTAGTTATTGTTTTGCTCCCATTTGCTTGCTTCTTTGTTAAAAGGTACATGCTATTTTATATTCTACTTAATTTCATTTTAATAAAATTTTTGCTCTTGTACTGAAACTGATATTGTGAATCATGGGATGTCACTGGGATTGTTACTCAAATGATGGTATTGTAATATCGCTATGTGTGTATACCTATATTTTGGAGGGGGGTCAGGACCATCTTCTGGGGGTGGTTCCGGAGGCATGACGAAGACTGTGTGCTCACTCTTCTGTGACTCATCCAGTTCCATCAGCCTGGTGTCCTCAGATGACTCACCTTCAGCCTATGCAATGCAGTTATAGTCTTAATGCATGAACCACCCGTAATGTTTTCAAACACTAATGTGTTTGATAAAATAGTATGTGGCAATTTAAAGAGCTCATATGCTGACCCATTTGGTCAACAGAATTATTTTTTGTTTTTGTTTTTGCTTCAACCTTTAACAAGTACTCTGGCTTCTAATATTCATCAGCTTGCAGACAGCTCCTGGAACTTTCCATTACTCTCTCCACATTATTCCCATGCTAAGAGTGTTTAGATAAATGATGTGCCAATGCACCCAACAGCAGATGGCAGAGTAAATTATTTACTCCACTAAACCAACTGCTCTGCATATGAAGACCAGTAACCATCTGTTCCTACATCTCCTTTAATTGCAGGTCTAAAACTAAATTATAAGACTAAATTAACTATATTACGACTTAAGCTACTTTATCTATATTTATCCTTGATAGTAAAAAAAAAAAACTAGGCTTTCTACTTTTTCTATTCTACTATTGTTTTCTTTGTGTGTGTGTGTATTGGTACGTGATCTCTATTAGGTTAACCGAGACTTGTCATTTGCATTTATATATTGTTGCTCTTTTGTTGGTTTTGACTGTTTTTATTGTCCTCATTTGTAAGTCGCTTTGGATAAAAGCGTCTGCTAATGACTAAATGTAAATGTAAATATCCTTTAACCTGCCACCACAAAACAGATCTGAGGTCAGTAAAACATGGGCCATGTTTAACATCAGCTCCATCTGCTGCCATCAGGCTTTATATATAAAAAAACCTGGCCAGTTTGTGTTTTGCTTTACTTTGCCTTACATTGGGTGTAACACTAATATGACATCAAGCATGACACAGAAACACCTAACTGATAGGAGTGGCTCACCTTTGTACCCTTTTCTGTTCCTTTGTCTGAAGGAAAAAGCTGAAAGAGACGTGGGAAACAAATTCAATAATAGGAAACTCTGCATGCTCTGTTCTTGCCACTGGGAGCTTCCTATTACATAAGCTTCCTATTAGTGCTTCAGAAACTAAAATACGTCAACAAATTTTTCATAGCTAGTTTTTTGTTGTTGTTTTAAATTTGTAAAAAATTTGTGTGTCACGCTGAAAAATACACTGTATGATGGTGGGATGTCAGAGTGGCTGCCATGTTGTTTTTATGGGGTATTATCGAGAGGAGGAGAGGATTGAGAGAGAGAGAGAGAGATAAGAGATGGAGAGAGGGAGCCAGAATGGAGATGAGAGGATGAGAGAGAGCAGGAGGAGAGAAATTGCATTGCAATGCAGTCACAATCTTACTTTTCCAATGCAGTCATCAAAGAAAGCCAAGCTGGTGTCTTTGTCGCTAACAAAAGTACATTCCTCAATGAAGCGGATGAAGATCTGAGTCTTGGTGAGCTGAGAGTAGAACTTCTGATGTGCACGATCTCTACTCTTTAAGAATCCTAAAGAAGAGACATTGGAATTATTCAGTGACTAATCAGTTGCAGTAGTTCAATACTTTGGCAATAATTACACTTTATACAGGCACATATAGCGACATGCCTTGCTATAAATTTTCATCCATGTCTGTTAGCTTTGAGGCTAGCTGTATGCAAGTGTAGTCCTAAAAGCTTAACTCTTAAACACATTTAAACAGTTCTTTTATTGAGTGAACAAATGGAGCAAAGAGATTGGACAAAATGAGTGTAAGATGAGTCATGAAATAAACACTCTAGAATAATAATATCCCTCCCTTGATACCACCTGACTAGCAATAGCAAAGTAGCATCTTTTCATGGGCGTGATCTTAAACAAAAGGCTGATAGTATTACTAGGGATGCACGATATATATCGGCCACCATATCGGTATCGGTCGTTAAATGCTCATTTTTTCTGTTATCGGTTTCGGCCCGATAAGAAAATGTTGCCGATATTTTAAAGCCGATAAATAATGCATTATTTCTTTCAGAGACACTTCAGATGCGCGCTGTTAGTTTGCAGCCTTTTGTGCAATTGTACGTTGTAAGATTGTGTTTATTTGCTGTATATATGTTATCCCTATAGAATGCGTTGGTTAAGTTTTTAAGAGAGCTTCAGTTAACGGTGAATGTCTTTAGCTCAGCCGCAGCGCACAGTCGAACAGCAAGTGGCACAAACATTAATAACTATGATTGGGAAGTTGTGTATGTAAACATTATAATGCGGAACATTATTGTAATCAAAAACATTTGTGCATTCGTTGGGTTTTAGTTGCTGCTGTTTCAGCGCGTGATCTGGGAAGAGCGCATCCACAAACAAGATCAACATTCTAAGATAGCACCGAAATAACTGCACATTGGGTACATATATAAGTTGTAAATATATGTGTATGTTGTATTAATAGTTTATAGATGGAAGGGATGTTTCATTTCCTTGTGTTAAATAAGCTGCCAGCAAAACGCTTAAGTTTACCGTATTCATTCAGCTCTTCAGTTTCAGCACGCGCAGCTCAAACGGCTGTTATTTAAAACAGTGGTATTAATTTGTTTTTTTTTCAAAATCATTGATACATTATTACAACAACCACTTGTATTTTTCTCTTTTTATTTTCATCAACAATATGGTTTAGTGATTAAAATCATTTAATTATTGTCCGTTGAAAGGCTATTCCGTTTTATTGATCTGTAGCGCATTCATTTTGATTCTTTACACGTGTAATGATGTCCAGAGACTTGTTTGCATTATTTATGCATTAATTTATTTATTTGTAAGACTTTTTTATAACTAAATTTGGTAATGGGAGAGTAAAAATAATTTTAAAACGTACACCGTTCAAACTAGGCTGCTTATGTTGAAGTGTTTGGGATGTGGCTTTTAATGATGAGACCTTTTTTGTAATCAGGCTCTCAAAAAGTATATAACAATTTGGATATAGATTTATTGGCCAGCATATTGGTCATCGGCTTTCAAAAATAAAGAATAATCGGTAATCGGTATCGGCCAAAATTTTCATATCAGTGCATCCCTAGTATAACCAAAAAGCGGAGGAGCTCTTCAATATGCCACAATGAGCAATGGGACATCCTACAGTCTTGTGGACCTTGGACACAAAACCAAGATCTCATATCACTACACAGGGCCACTATTCTGCTGGAAGAGTTACCTTGCAGGTCATAGAGTGAGTCTGCAGCAGTAGCTTTCTCAGAAGGTGCTTGTGTGATTGGTTTGAGGTAGGTTCGGTAGCCCTTCAGTATGGATGTCATAAAGCGCAGGAACGCCTCCTGAATCTCCATCTCCAGCTCTGTCTTTTTCTTATGCCAGGTAAAGTCTGCCTCGATAGGGGTCATCTCCACTGCCAAGCCTTCTAGTGCTGTACGCCGAACTGTATTGAAAAAATCCTCATATACAATAGGTCTCACGTACCCATAGTCACACCTTTTTTAACTGAAAAAAATTCAGAGATGCAGCAGAGGGAGATAAATTTAATGCATAAAGAAGCTGTAAAGGTGAAAGGAGATCTTACCAGTGGCAAGCTGGTGGTGAAGATTTCCTAGAGAGTTGATAAGACCTTTGCAGGGCTTCTTTGGGAGGTTCTTCCAGTTACTATTTCTTTTTTCATCAGACCTAAACCAAAAAAAAGGCAAATATCACATAATATATATTATATATTCCATGCCTTGAAAACATAACAAATAGCAATACATTCCCAAATGTTTAAACTTAAAGTTCAAGGGTGCTCACAAGTATATAGTGTTGGTGTCCAAGTCCACACAGACCACATCAGGTGGGGGATCGTAGAGGTCAAAGTATCTAGAGTCAACGCCCACAATGAAGGGACATGGTGCATTGAGGACCCCCGCCAGAGACAGAGGGCAAAGAGGGATATAAGGACACTGCCACTGGAATGGGAAGATCATCTAGACGGAGATGATAATGACAATGGTGTCCCATTTATTAATATAGCAAATCCTTCAAATATTCTCATTCCCTTCTGAACAATTGGTTTACATGAGAACACACTCTTACATTACTTTTAATTACCCTACTTGCAATTTACATTCACAAACATTTTGTGCTAGGGATGCACCAAAATGAAAATTCTGGGCTGAAATTCTGGATGCACTTGACTGAAAACCAAAACTGAAAATACTTAGTAATAATTATTTATTATTTTATTAAATAATAAAGTAATTTTGTAAGACTTTTTAAAAATTTTACTCAATTTTAATGATACTGAATTAAAAAAAAAAACATCAGCCAAAGAAATACAATAAAAATGCACAGAAAATATATGAATAAATATCGATGTATTAATTTTATTCAGTTCTATGCTACAGAATCAGATATAATTTTTTTGGACTAATTATTCAAATAATGTATAGTCGTACTACAAAGCTGTAGCGGAGGTAAGAAGGTAGCGGTATTTTACCAGTGTTGCCTAGTACAGCTGTACTACGCTGCTGCAAACAAAAACACGACAAGTGCACTACATACAAATTGACGACAGCTAGAGGGAGAGTGAAACCTGTGTGCTGAACACTGTTGAGCGATGTGGCACAGTTTGGCCGTTTTTCTCTTTCGTCCGAAAATGCCATTTTTAGTGGCCGAAAATTCGGTGCATCCCTATTTTGTGCTTAGCACAATCTGCCATGTGTAATTTCAATCTTGATTATAGAGGATGCAGCAGACTTTCAAAATCTGCATAATTGATTAAGATTATTACAGCACAGTGACATGGTTCTGAATCTGTGAAGGTTTTGTATGATGAAGAGTTTTATTGTGAACGTTGAAAGAAGTGTGAAATACATTGTACAAAGTAGCAACCATTTCCCCTTTTTTTTTTTTATCCAAAACACTCACCGCCACAACAGCCTCAGCCACCCCAGTCAGTACAGCTGGTCTCAGGGAGTGCAACAGGATCTTGCTTTCCAGCAAGATAAAGTGTAGCAGTGTGGCACAATTTTCTGGGCCCAGATTCATCAGCAGTGTGCTGTAGTCTGCTCCACTGAAGAGCAGAGAAGAGGAAGAGCGAAAAATAATCAAAATATCAGATGCTAATTTTACAGAAGTGGTTTGAATTCATGGTAGAAGGACTTATTTCATATTGACATATTTGAAAACGCTCTCTAAGATTTAGATTGGCATTGTTCTGAAAGGTGAATATTCCTTAGTATTACTTCAAATCTATTATTATATATTACTTTATTATTTACTTCTCTTTTCTCTTAAAAAGGTTTAAGAACAGAAAAGTAAATTCACTGTTCATCAGCTAGAAAAAAATATCTGTGTCAGTATAATTGTGGTGTGGACTTCCCTATTCTCATGAAATTAAAACAAACATTAAAACTTTATAGTTATTGTTGTTGTTATAGTTATCATCCTTGGTGTGAGCAGACCTTAACAGTGGAACTACTTTTCTTGGATGAATTTGTGATTAAGTGTTACCAGTGTAATTTCTGTGTTTGGAATTGTCATCAATCGCAATGTAATTCCTTACCTAACAGACACTGTAACACTGAGTTACAAGTTACTTACTATATAGAGCTTAAAGGTGCCTATTACAGCACCTTCAGCTTAATACTAAAAATATTGTGTGATGTAATATGCAAACACACCCAAAATTATGTTTTAGAGAGTCATGAACCTTTCAATTTTATATAACCCAGTACACTGGTCAGTAGAACCAATAACTATAGAGAGGATCTTGTGATCGAGTGAAAAGAAAATGCCGATATGACAGGTCATGTATTTTTTGTCCATACAATTGAAGTGGGAACCAAAACGGTTTGGTTATCAACATTCTTTTAATATTTTCATTATGTACCTAGACAAAGAAAATGCTAAAAGTGGGAACAACATGAGAGTGAGTAGGGAATTAAATTTTTTGGTGGACTATCACTAACAGTACTTTAAAGAACCACGGACCACTATTTTTGAAAACAGGCTTATTTTCCAACTCACCTAGAGTTAAACAGTTGTTTTACCGTTTTCGAATCCATTCTGCCGTTCTCCGGGTCTGGCGGTAGCACTTTTGGCTTAGCTTAGCATAGATCATTGAATATGATTAGACCGTTAGCATCTCGCTCAAAAAATACCAAAGAGTTTCGATATTTTTCCTATTTAAAATTTGACTCTTCTGTAGTTACATCGTGTACAAAGACCGATGGAAAATAAAAAGTTGTGATTTTCTAGGCCGATATGGCTAGGAACTATATTCTCATTCCGGCGTAATAATCAAGGAACTTTGCTGCCGTACCAAGGGTGAACCAGGTGCAATGATAATTATGCAGCGCCCTGAAACATAGTCTCCAGCTAGGTAATAGGAAAAATATAGAAACTCTTTGGTCATTTTTGGGCGAGATGCTAACGGTCTAATCAGATTCAATGATTTATGCTAAGCTGCAGCTAAAAGTGCTATGCCAGACCCGGATATCGGCTGAATGGATTCGAACACGGTAAAACTCAACTGTTAACTCTAGGGGCGTTGGAAAATGAGCCTATTTTCAAAAAAATAGAGGAGTGTTCCTTTAAAGTTTATCAGTCGTGATCTGACTCCTAAAACTACCCCACTTCAACTGAAAGGAAAAGATGGAAGAATTTCCTATGGAAAAAATTGATGATAAAAATGACCAGCCATTCTTGTCTGACTTCAAACTGCAGCTCTGCTGGCCAGAATTAGATAAAATGAGATTCTAAAATAGAAAAGGTTATACATAAGCAAATAGGTATGACTCACTACATCTGGATTCATGAAATGATATACAGTGGCTACAAAAATTTTAAGACAATTAAGTCATTTCAGAAGATATGAATGGTATATCAAAATAAATATAAATATTTTAGCTGCTTGTTCAAAAAAGACAAATAATTGTCCAAGCGAACAACACAATTGGCAAAAAAATTTAGAGCTCAATTTAATTAAATTCAGTCCACTTAAATATGTAAAACTGAAATTTACTTTATGTTTGGACTACAGGAATAATTTGGTGCATTAGTTTAAACTGCATGGGTGAATTTAAATTAAGAAAGGACATTGTTTTTTAAACAGTTACCTTAAGAAGTCTATGTAAAATCTACTTGGGAAAAAAAATAAAAATAAATAATTAATTATTTATATATAGATATATCTATATACTTTTGCAAAAAATGTATGTCTGTATTGTCTTATATATATTAAGGAAAATTTCTTTTTTTTCAGCCTACCAGTTTCATAATGAACCAAAAATTTTACACTTCTAAAAAAACACTGTGTTCTGTGCCACTGCTTTGGCGAAGCATCTGTCAGATCTAAAATCTGTCAGATGAAAGTCAAAGTCTCACTAAATACTGTGGGAGACACTTAAGTTTCACTAAGATTTTACAACCAGAAACTGTCCAAACAAAAATGAATCTATTATTATATGCCACTTGTTTCATATTTCATTATCTAAAACAACAGTATCTTCACCTATGTCCATACCTTAATCAAACAGAAATCATTTACCTTAGTGGTAAAGGTGTACAGACAGGTTGGGACAGGATTAAGGTGTCATGTGCCGACAGCTTACGGGGGGAAAAAAACAGATCTGGCATTACCTAAACAAAGTCTAAACAATTCGTTGAAAAGTCACAAATATATAACTCGTATAACGTTATATAATGCTATAAACAAATATACACAGATGAGCCAAAATATTATGACCACCTCCCTAATATGCTGTAGGTCCTCCGTGTGCTACCAAAACAACTACACCCCGCCGAGGCATGGACTCTACAAGACCCTTGAAGGTGTACTATGGCATCCGGCACCAAGATGTTAGAAGCAGATTCAAGTCCTCAAGTCCTTTTAGGTTTGCGAGGTAGAGTAGGTTTGTGGATCGAACTTGCTGGTCCAGCACATCCACGGATGCTCAGTTTGATTGAGATCAGGGGAATTTGAAGGCCAGGGCAACACCTAGAACTCTTCATTATGTTTTTTTTTTTAAACCATTCCTGAACAATGTGTGCTGTGTGGCAGGGTGCATTATTCTGTTAAAAGTGGCCACTTCCACCAGGGAACACCATTGTCATGAAGGGGTGTACCTGGTCTGCAACAATGTGTAGGTAGGTAGCACGTGTCAAATTTACCACCACATTTATTTTCGGACATAGTTTCCCAGAAGAACATTGACCAGAGCATCGCTCTCTCCACCGTCTTGTCATTGTCCCACAGTGCATCCTGGTGCCATCACTTCCCTAGATAAACAGTACCAAAAGCAACCTTCTTCCACTTCTCCAATGCCCAGTTCCTACACTCGCATGCCTGTTGTAGGTGCTTTCGATGGTGGACAGGGTCATTGTAGACACTAAGATTGGTCTGTGGCTAAGCAGCCCCATACACAGATCTTTATTCCTGCCCATCTCGCCTGCATCCAACATGTTGATTATGAGAACTGATTGTCTGCTTACTATCTAATTTACCCAGACCTTAATATTTAATTGTTAGGAGATGATCAACGTTATTTACTTCACCTGTGTCTGGTCATAATGTTTTGGCTCGTCAGTGTATGTTTACAGGTATTAAATGTATAACTTTGGAATCCAGAATAATAGAGAGAAAAAAACTGTCCTCCTTACCTGGACCAGAATTCTTGGCCTCTGAGGAGAAGGGAAGGAGACATTGTGCATGAAATGGGATATGTGTCTAAAAAACAAAAGAAATCAATCATATTAACCCAACTCATAGACTGATATCACAATGAAACAAATGACTTCTTCTGTTAAACACATGGCTAGGTGATTTACTATTACAAATATACTGGTAACAGTCTACGTAGAGCTTTCCAAATCAGTCACTTATGAGGTTCCATGATGGTTACTATGCTGCCTTGGAAGACAGCTGCCTATGTAGATAGTTTATTAGGTTTTGGAACAGATTCATATTGTGCAAAATAGTGTTATTGCCATCTTTAAAAAATAGAGACAACATTACTGCAAAAAGCGGTGTTTTAAAAAAATTGCAAATAAAAAATAGTAGTGAACTGCAGTTGAAGTAAGAATCTGTTTGTACTTCTCAATGGGCAGAGGGTTGACTCCATTGGCTGACAGCTTGTAAAGGAACATTAGGAACTTCCTGAAGGACTCAAAGAAAGGCCAGCGGGACAGCAGGCAGATGCATTTGTTGGTATTGACTGTGCGGTTGGGTATGACCTTCTTGTCCACATTGGAGACCAGACCTAGCTGGATCTTTTGTTTCTCGCTGAGACCGTCCACAGAATACGGCTCGTAGAACTGTATTCCAGCTCCATAGACCTGCAGAAGAGGAACAAAAATAGACAGTTGTAATTTTTTTTTTTTCAATTTCAACTTATGCCATCCATTAAATCTGAACAGATTCAGATATAATTATCTGTCTTTCACCTAAGGTGCTGTTAAAAAGTGTAATACATGTCTCCACAATTAAAAGAATGAAAATTAATTTGACCCCCTCCAACTATGCTGATTTTAACCATTTGATGCGGACGGTCACTGGTGTATTTAGAACATTCACTGCTAAACTCAACGTGCTTGAATTTGCGGGCGCTGAGGTGTCACGTGGGGGCTCAGGGGTTTTACTAGCCGAGTATCACATAAGTCATGTTTTAAAACCACCACATAACACGGATTAAAATGTAGGTTTCAGCATTTAAATTAATTAATAGGCAATCAAAAGAAATAAATACCACACAATGTTTGTGAGTTGTTGAAAGCAGCAGTCTGGAGGTTTTGCCACATATTATCACATCTCTGTTTTAAAACCTGGAATTGCAGCTGTGTGCGTAATTATCTTCCTTGCATGGGTTGTGCACCGGCATGGCATGGTTGAATCTAATGTTTTGATGTGTGGCTGTCAGTCACCGCACCGGTGTGGATACTGTACTTCTGAATCACAGATTTTAGCCTACGTCTTCGAAGTATGACCCAAATAAGAATTTTCACTGGAAAATGTCATCTGAACAAGTAACACGTCTGCCACTTTTGTTTTGACCAACTGAGAAAAAAAGCATTACAATAAATCGCACTACCAACGGTGCTTTAATCTAAAGATTGGTTAGCTCATATCACACCAAACCGTTCAAATTATTATTATTGTAATACTTTAATCTCAGATGATTAATGTTAACAACATCAGCATCGGTGACTAGCATTTTGTGTGTATCTTAGCATGTTAGATTTAGTGTAGCTACAGGCTAATCTATAATGGGTCACAACCATTTGACTTGCATATCAAGAAAATTATTTTACCCAGCAAGAGCAAATTACTGCCTTAGAAAGGTTCTCTTTAACATATAAATTTCTGTGTAATCCCACGTAGGTTATCTGTTATCAGATGCACATTTAAAACTGGAATATAATCTAGTTTCAGTCACTTGCATTTCATAAACACATAATCCTTTATGGAATACAATCCGCCATCATATTCAGCTGCTGTGAGATCCATAGGTACACTTTAAAGTTCACTCTATTCTTCTCCTAGTTCAATGGTGACTTACTTTTATGTATTTCGGGAGAAATAGGTGAATTTACATGATGTTAATCTAAAGATCCGATTCTCTGAATGAGCATTATAAAGTTTTTAAACGACAAACACATTTACTTTCACTTACACACATTTGACAATCAGAATACACACCTCCCCAACCCCCTTAGCCCCCATGAGAATTCGGCAGCCCCCCCAGTCGTGTGTTCTGGAATGGTAGGATCACACTGATCAAGAGGATTTTAATTACCTTTTTCGTCACATTGGAGGTGGTGCGGACAAATGTGGAGAGACAGGTAAAGGGTTAGAGTCTGGATTTTGGGTAGGAGACAACACCAACCGGGGCACCCATAGGAAGGCCACAAAGAAGAGGGGTACAAGGATAAGAGAGGGGAAATGGTCATATTCCTTCGCAGGATAGCGAAAGATCGACTGCAAATGGACATGACTTCGTTGAACCATTAGGTTGAATGTGTGCCATGTTTCTATGATTAGATATCATTGATATCCTGTCTTATGGCATCAGCAGTGAATTATGCTATAAAAAAAAAAAAAGAAAAAAAAAAAGGAACGTGATGGGACAGGAAGTGGAGTTGTTGTCTTTATGATTAACCTGTCATGTGACAGGAAGTGTGCAACATGGAGAAAAGAACTGACTGCACCGTGACTCTCGCGAGATCAAATTAAGATCGAAGCTCCCCCCCCCCAAAAAAAAAACCAAAACGAAGCCCAATTGTTCTTGTATTATCTCAATATTATTATTATCAATTAGTTAATACCAATAAATGAGCCTTTGCCAAATATTAAACGAAAACTACTCTTTTACTCTTTATCTAAAAAAGTAATAAAAAACACCTTATTAACAAAAGTAATCCCATCCTCTATTATGTCTCTATCATCGCTAGATTCAGCGTCCGCTCCTTCTTTTTGTATGATGGGCAGGAATGTTTGTGAATTACGCTGACAGCCACTTATTTATTGCATAACTGGATTACTGGAGCAGACAGAGTGTCAATCATGCATTGGAGAATCGGCGACCTTAAATGTACAGGAAAATAGTGCTGCCGATTTTCCTAACAAGCAACCATATATTTTTTTTTAAATAATCCCAAAAAACCGCAACCCGTGACTTTTTCACGCAACTTTACAAAAAAAAGAAGCCCAAAGTCGCATATAATAAGCGGACTTGGCACTGGGAGACTGTTTGTGGACAGAAATGTGAACTAGACCAATCTGGGCAAGGTCCATGACTCACCATACTACATGCAGTTAAGCTTTAAACTAAACATCTCAAGCAAACAGACATTATTGATTTCAGTGCACAGGGATGTGCCAGCTGAAACTATAAACGGAAGGGACTGTCAGGACATTGTTTTACATGAGCCCTGGAAAACTTTTTGGAGTTCTTACAAAACAAACAAATCACCGCAAAATGGCACATACAAAGTAGTTCTGAACCGCAGTTAGTGATTATTTCAGGAAATCTCAGCGAGGAGGAATGCGCTTACGTGAAATAACCACTGGCATTTCAGGTCTCTGCGAACCATGTTAGAAAAACTTATGAACAGAAAAAAAAAAAGCAATCACTTGAGATCAGAGAACAAATAAAAAAATGGATGGGGGAAAGACAGGACAGACACGGAGGTAGGGAGAGAGACCAGAATCACAGAAATAGTGGCAGCGATGGAGACTTAGCCAGCCTTATAAGCCAAGAGTTGGGACGCAGGACACTGACTTATTTAACACAAAAAATAACTCGATCACCAATGAGCATGAAAAGAAAATAAATAAGAAGAAAACAAATGAACTGAATTAATGAATTATAATCTGGTTAATAAAGAGCTCTACAGCGCTAGTAGCCAACTAAACGAAGGAGGGAAGAAACCGCTATGAGCACCCTTTACTTGAGGCATCTGAATCATAGTTAAAAAGGAAATATCTATTTCTTTGGTAGAGTAAGTTAATGCTCAAAGCTTGTAATACATCTGGGCTTGGAGGAAAGCCCACCATACTGATCTTAGTGTTGCTGAGTAGAAAAACAACTATTCTATGAAATACTTTTCTTATAGTAGGAGGAGCGTCACGGCTTTGAATTTAATGTAATTAATTACATGATGTGCTGATTAATGAATCAAATTAAATCCCAAATATATCGCACATCAATTCTGGCTGAGAAATTACCCCACAAACATTATTTTGTTAGATAAGAAAAGCAATAATTTGATTTAACATAGAATTTATACACATTAACTCTTAAAGATACAATGTGGCCATAACTTTAATTTTTCGGAAGCTGCATCTAAAATGGAATTTAGATATATTTACACAGACTCTTTAATGCTGTTCGATTAGAATTGCATAATTCTAATTGAATTCATAATTCATCTATAAAGCAGCTATGAAACCCTAACTCAACAGTAAGTACAAGTTGTTAATTTATAGGTAACACTTTATTTTAAGGTGACCTTCTCATACATGTTACATGTACTTACTATTACAATAAAAATAAATTATGCATTATTACATGCAAGTAACCCTAAGCCAAACCCTAATCCTAAC
>JADLZN010007904.1:0-42883 GCA_018155175.1 Sinocyclocheilus anophthalmus
GTTTAGTTTTAGTTAGTTTCATTAATTTTATTTTGTGAGCACATTTTTATTTAGTTTTTATATATTTTAGTTTCAGTTTTAGTTTTAGTAATTATTGTTTAGCAGAGTTAATGGAACACTTCAAGTGTACACCAAAGCAAGACGTTTCATTTGAGCAAAGTTTAATTTTTGAACAGTTTACAGTTAACTCTAGTGCCAACCCTCTTAATGAAAAAAAAAAAACTTACAATTGAACCAAAACAACACAAAAAATGCCATGTATAAAATGGAATTAATTCAATTCATGTTCCATATTTATTTCATTCATATTAAGATGTAATCTTGTTCACCTGCCAATAGTTTACAACAAAACAAGCTAATCAAGGCATTTCAGATTACTAGAAAGCTACAGGCAGTTGAGTTTTTATCAAAAAGCCATTCTCTGTGAATAGCCGCTGATGACTCAGCTACACGTGACTGAAGCGCTCTCTACAGGGATTTCCCTAAACAACAAGCTTCAGATTTCTGCACAGAATGAGGAGTAGTAAATCAGAAAACGATATTATTTCTTGATAAGGATTGTTAGTTTAGTTAGTTTTCGTAACTGTTGTTAGTTGAGTAGTTTTTTTAGTTTTGTTTTTCATTATTTAGAAATGTATTTTATTTCCGTTTACGAAAAATGTTTTTTTGACCAATAGTTTCCGTTTAGTTTCATTTTCGTTTTACAAAAAATAACCTGGTAGGCCTAACATATTTGGTACTAGTCAAAAATATTTAAAAAAAATATTATATATTATATATGAGCTATTGATAGATATGAATACAAAAATATAGTTATTGTGCTGTCAAAAACAAATTATCGTGATTAATCGCATCCAAAATAAAAGCTTTGTTTACATAATTAGGGCTGGGCAAAAAAAAAAAAATAGATTTTTCGGTTAATCGTTTTTTTTAAATTACGTCAATTCGATGTCGATTCTCAAAAGCCACGAATCAATCTTTTACCTGTATTTATTTCAGCAAACATTTAAAACAAAATCTGATTAATGTGAATCTTTCATTAGTCCTGATCCTGTTTTATCTTGTAACGGTCCAGATGGTATATCCTTGAAAGCTGGCTTGTTGTTTTGACTGTGCAAAGTTCTGTGTTTATTCTACATATGAACTTCACAAGATTCTAGTTCTGTCTGAGTTAAAGTGCAACACGAAGGATTATGTACCGTAAGTATCAATGCTGACCCAGTTTGAACATCAAATGGTGTGTGCAAACTGATGGTGAATACTGTACTACTTTCTGATTTTTCTTATCACTTATCTTGGTCACTTTTGCAGTTAAATGGGCTTTTCTGATGCTGTGACATTGTCAAACGGAATCAAGAAAACCATGTGTTTGGTTAATTTCTTGATCATTCTTGCTTCATTTTTCAGTGTCTGCTTGCATATATTTTCATCCTATTGGTATTTCATTAATGTAGCCCTATTTGTCTGTTTTGACCTGTTTACCTGGAAATTTATATTATTTTGTCATTATTTTAAGGAGTTAAAACGGTCCTTATCAATATGACATGTTAATAAAATTCTATCACATTAGTCTGACAGTTAAAGTTTTTTTTTTGTTGGAGTGCGTGGGTTTTTGTGAGATTTTGGGCTTGGAAATCGTGCCGCGGGGCCCGAGCTGAAAATGCAGGGCCTCTACTGGTCATTCATGCAGTCTTATCATTGCGGAGATACTGTTGACAAGAAACAAAGACAAGCCATACGCGTGATTCCAAGGCTAGGTGAAATCTAAGTGAATACTAACACCATCCGTGGAAGCACTTTGAAAATCAAGAGTAAGGCGCCATGATTTCCGCAATGAATGAATGAATGAATGGCGGATGGCGCGACGCACTGTATTGTTTACTACACACATACTAAAGAGCGGACGATGCAGTGTTTTCAGCTTCTGCCATCTCTCTATATGACGATATGAACACACAGATATCATCTCCAGTTGCTCTGAGAGTCACTTCATTAGCATTTTACGGTTTAATTTGAGAAAACTACCATCATATCACATAAACAGCAAACAAAATCTGAAGTTTAGCGGCAACCCCGTCACAAAAAACGTTTAGTTTAATGTGAAGAAACTGTCAGAAATATATTACAATTTAGCAGTCTTAAGACTCAATGTAACAACAATGCTTAATTGAGTAATATTTTAATAATAATGTCATTTATTAGGAACACCTGTGCACCTACATATTCATGCTATTGTGTAATCAGCCAGGCGTGTGGCAGCAGTACAGTGCATAAAATCTTGCTGATGTGGGTCAGTTAATGTTCACATCAAACCATCAGAATAGGAGAAAGAAAATGATCTCTGATTTTGACAATGGCATGATTGTTGGTGTCAGGCAGGCTGGTTTAAGTATTTCTTTAACTACTGATCTACTGAGACTTTTACACACAACAGTCATTTACGAAGAATTCACTTTTACTAAGAAATGATAAATATCCAGTGAGTGGGAGATCTGTGGATTCATATGCTTTGATGGGATAGGCCAACAGAGAATAGCCAGACTGGTTTGAGCTGACAGAAAGGCTACAGTAACTCAGATAACCACTCTGCAATTGTGGAGAGCAGAACAGCATTTCAGAATGCATAGTATCTTGATCATTGAGGTGAATGGGCTACAACAGCAGAAGACAACATCAGGTTCCACTTCTGTTGGCCTAGAACAATAAACTGAAGCTGCAGTGGTCACAGAATCACTAAAACTGGACAGTTAAAAAACATAGCTTGATCTGATCAATCTCGTTTCCTGTACACATATGGTCACAATTTGGTATCCACCGCATGACTCATCCTGCCTTTTGTTACCAGTCCAGGTTGTGCAATGGTTTTGGGAATGTTTTCTTGACACACTTTGGTCCGTTAATTCCAATCAATCATCACTTGAATGTCACAGCCTGTTTGAGTATTGCTGATGTCCTTGTGCATCCCTTCATGGCCACAATTTACCAATCTTCAAATGGTTATATCCAGCAAGATAATGTACCATGGCACAAAGCCAAAGTTATCTCAAACTTGTTTTGTCTCATGACAAAGACTTCCCTTTTCTTCACTGGCATTCGCAGTGCCCGGATTGTAATTAATTTGGGATGTTGCAGAAGAAGAGATACACAGCATGATGAACATACATCTGACAAATCTGCATAAATTGCAATATGCTGTCATGTCACCATGGATCAGAATTTTATAGCAATGTGTTTGGATTGTTTGTGGAATTAATGGCATGAGGAATTCATACTGTTTTTTGAGCACTTGGAGGCTCTTCACAATATTTTAATAGAGTGGTCCTAATAAAGTGTTTTACAATTAACACACTATATTTAATCAGTGCCTATGTAATGGATTGTTTTTCATTAACCTGTTTAGATTGGTCAGCTGTGATCTCACTGATCAGCACTGTGAAATTGTGGCTACAGCTCTACAATCATCAAACTCCCCACTGAGAGAGCTGGACCTGAGTCACAATGATCTTCAGGATACAGGAATAAAGCTGCTGTGTGCTGGACTGAGGAGTCCAAACTGTCAACTCAACATGCTGAGGTATTTAATGGGGTTTTTAATAGAGCCCGACCGATATGGGTTTTTTGGGGCCGATACCAATACCGATATTAGGGAGTAAAAAAAAGGCCGATACCGATATATCGGCCGATATTCTTTGTATATTATAGTACAGTACCAGTCAAAAGTTTGGAGACTTTCCCATTCGTGTGTCCAAACATTTGACTGGTACTATATATAGAATATAGTATATACATAAGCAGAATATATACACAAACACATTTTTTTGCAATGATAACTCAAATGTAGTGATCAAACACTTATAATGACGTGACAAAGATACGTAATGCATTTAACAATTTAACAATAAACTTGCGATGAGTGCGAAGCACAAAGTAACGGGGTGTTAGTTGTAAAACACATGGTTTGAATATTTATTTTACATATAGTAACATTTAAATTCTGGATTAAGTAAAAAAAATGTCTCAGTTTTTATTATTCATTTAAAATGAGACAAATCTGCTATTATTTTAATCTCCAATCTGTTATTTATCAGTTTAGATGATTTTTTTAATGCTTCGCTAACTATCATAAGACAGTAACCGGTTTTAAATTCCAGTTGCGCAGATGGGGCACGTTGTAACACTGCGTTACAATGTGCTATTCTATGACATTAGCGATGTAATTTACACCATTTTTTACTTTAATTTTAATGAGAAACAACGAGAAACTGGTGAATAAAGACTGACAGTCAATTTTTTAATGTTTAGAAATTATTATTTCAAGATGTGTAAAGCATTTTTGCTCGTTTATGGGGGCCGTCCCAAGCATGGTTGCAATGTGTTCATTGTCAAACTCCAAAATCAGATTATTTTTAATTCTTAAAAAACGGCATTATTTTATTTGAACAAAAAAAATGACTAATAAATATATATATATATATGTTAACATCAAAAGTATACTATAATGTATATATATATATTATTAACAAACTTATTTTAGTTTGTCGTGTATATTTTTTTCATTCGATCAGATAACATTTAAAGCTGTCATACGGTCATGTTACAATGTGCCCCTCAGATGTTACAATGTACTCCACCTACGGGGCATGTTGTCACATTTCACTTATATTTTTTGAGGGTAAATAAAGAAAAACGTATACACTTTAATTATGAAACAAAGTGACATATTTGTAGTAGACAAGTGTAAAATTACTGTGCATAAAAAAAATATATTCTGAACCCCATGTGGATTTACACAAACTGAGAAAGTCAAAAAGTGTTACTTTGTGCCCCGCTCTCACCTACCTCTGTAAATAAATACAATATAATTTCACGTCTCGCACACTTTAATGCACTTTAAATGTAATGTGTACGTTCCCTTGGAACTAGAATCATGGCAGAATTTCATGTGAAGCCCACTTCGCAGGGCACTTACGGTCGAAAAAACAATGCTTGAATGCTGCTGCCTGAACAAAAGACCTCCGTACTGAAGTTAAAGTGTTGACTGGTGTCACTATCTCATGAACGCGCCGGCGGATTCACCAACTTCGGGGGATCCCTTCAGCTCGAGGAGCCCTCTCGAGCGCCACCCTCCGTGCGTCGGTAGCCCTCCGGGATCGCTAGATCGGTCGGCGCCTGACCGCGAATTTAACCGCCCGTAACTCTTGAACCCCGGGGGCTATCGACGCGGGGTTGGTCTCATTCGAAAGCGGGCCTCTAGTTGTACACTCGATTCGCGTTCGAGAGGGTCCCTTGATCTGAAGAGATCCCCCGAATTTGGTGCGGATCCGCCTCGCCGTTACGGAGATATGGCCGTTCAAAGTTTCAATGGTTTTCCATAGACTTAAGCTTTAAAGCGTTTCATCCAGGTCGCCAGTAGCAAACAATGCAGGACAAACTAAGTAATTACACCATTCAAGCATTTATCTGCATTCATGTTCTGACAAAAAAATTAATCGGCGGCATCGCGCCGATACGAGATAGCGACGACAGGTCAGATCGGACGATAATTCGCAAAACGATATATCAGTCGGGCTATAGTTTTTAACTCGTTTGAGCTCTAAGTATATACAGTGCCCTCCACAAATATTGGCACACTTGGAAAATATGAGCAAAGGCAGATGTTGGAAAAACTCTGCAGGTTTATCCTTTGATTCGTTAATTAAAAAATTCACAAAATGATTGCATTGAAAGTAGAAACAAGGAAAGTGGGGGGGGGCATCTCATTATGAAATAAATGTTTTTATTTAGTTTACGCAAAAATATATGTTAAAATATATGTGCAATAAATAGTAAAGTATAAAAATTGATAGCTTTTTAATGTAAACATTGTTATTCCTGTCGAGTCAGATCAATGTTGATTCAATTCAGTTCAATAACAGCTTTGAGGTTGCAAAATAATAAGAGGAAATAAAGAAATAACCCCAACATGAATGGATCAGCTTAACAGTTTAGCTAAAAACTGGGTTATAATAAACTTTACTTTGAAAATGAAAAAAATTTATAATTTGAACATTTTAGTGCTGTTGTTTAGAAATGAGGAAGAGCATTGAAAAGATCTGATACAATATCTACATCTAATGTAGAACTATTTTATTTTGCATTAAAAAAATATTTGCTTATCCTGCAGATACAATTTGCTCACTGGAGTCAGAGCAGTTCACAGGTATTTGAGCAGATGTTCAGTAATGAACACACAAAAAGTTTACTGACCAACTGCATGAAGAACCAAACAGGTTCAATTGTGTTTCAAATCACAAAAAACAAATCACTTATTGAGTAAAATGTGTTTGGATATTTATGCCTAACGCTGGCCTATGAGCTTAACAAGATACACTTTCTGGTCTGGATTTAGTCGGTGGCCAGTAATTGATGACCACTAAGCACTTTTTAACTCACTGGTGAGTTTTGCACAGAGAATCTCATGAATCAGACAGCTTCATGGTTTCATTAAAATCATTCAGAGAGCCTTATAACTGACTGTTTACAGATTTGCCACATTGGACACCAGTTGAAGAGCCCTGTTGGCTATTGTATTGTATATCTTTTCATTATTTTAACAATTGGACTTTTGTTGTAGATTATCTGGCTGTATGGTTACAGCAGAGGGTTGTGCTGCTCTGGCATCAACTCTGAGTTCAAACCCCTCACACCTGAGAGAGCTGGATCTGAGCTACAATCACCCAGGAGATTCAGGAGTGAAGCTGCTCTCTGAAACACTCAACCATCTGGACAAACTCAAGTAGGTTGTGCAATAACAATCGTCCTCCCTTCTGTGATTGTGAGAGAATTTGTAATTTTTTTTAGGGCTGCCTCCTAATAGTCGACCAACCGTTAGTTGACCAGAAGAAGCTTGGTCGACCAAAATTTTATTAGTCGCTTAGTCGAAAAAAAAAATCCACTGGCGAACTGGCAAAGTCACGCAGTTCGTGCCAGACAGATCGTTAACGGCTGGTCTATGGTAACACAGTACATTGGGCAAGACATCCAAACGCTCGCCTATCATTCATTGACCTCAAATATGGCTTATCATCTGAAATATGTATGTATTAGCAACTTTACATGGCCGCTCAATCTAATGTTAACCTAGAAAAATGTGTGCTATTGAAGTGTCTGTGCGGAGCGTGGAAACTGAACAGTAACACGTTCACTGCAGGACAGATGGAGGCGCCGACGCGATCACTTACTCTTGAAATACTCCCTCATTTTTGCTCATACAGATAAGAGTAATGCATCTTTAGAATCGGTAAAGACTACGTTTATTTGTGTGCCCTCACAATAACAACAAAACATGGCGCTTTTGCAAAATAATAAAAGCAAACAGGGTGCGCTTTCTGATTCTCGGCGGTCTCCTGAACTTGAGCGTCAAAAAAAAAAAACGGTTCTGTGTATATTGTTGCCCTTACAGAATGAACACATAATAGAGAGTGAAATGTCACTTTAAAATGGCCCAGTTCAAATGGGAATCCAATATTCTCCCTATATGTAGATCCGTAGTAAAACATACGCCCCATCCACTACTGTGTCATAGATTAACTAGTCAGTGTCGCCGTGACTCCGTCTCTTAAGCCGAAAACATAGTGTATCAATACATATTGAAATGTTAATGCATCCCTTACTGTTTTTCCCTGATACATTCGTAATTATTAGCTTACTTCTGCCGGTGCGCTGTGGCAAGCTTTAGGCTGCCTTGGCCGTATTCGGGCTATTCGCAGTAGGCAATTAAATGCTCATTATTATGATTTAAATGGTTTATTTATAAATGTGCGATTAGTCGATTAATGCTTCAAATGAATTGACTACTAGTCGACCAGAAAAATCTTTCGAGGGCATCCCTACATTTTATATATATTATATATAATAATATTAGGGCTGTATTACCTCGTTACCTTAGGTTAACTCAAAAGACGGCTTCGTTCGTAGAGCGGGCCATATTGAGTGTTGCTTGTTTTTTCCCTATTCAAAACTATACGCGTTGACACGTCTTGGGTATTTTAGTCTCTGGCCTTTAGGATGTCTAATAGCCGATCAGCACTCACAGCGCACACCTAAGCTTGCCACAGTAGCACCACAAAGTAAAGATTACGAATGCTTCAGTGAAAAAAACGGCAATAAGACTGGCCTTACATCATAATAATTAAATCACTACTTTGTTTTCCATTGAATTGGTTCTTTTAAACGTGGACATTCACTTTCTGTAGATCTATTTTGAATGTCTGTGAGGAGAGGGCACAGAGTGTTTCCTGTTCTCCCTTTTAGATTTATTTTTTTTTATTTTGGACGGCCCGCTTAATTTTTACAAAGACCATATACTGTCGCAACAGAAGAAGCACTCACCGGTCCTCTTGGTCATTGTCGGTCGTGGATTGCCCCTTTCGCCTTCGAGTATATGTATTTAAAAAAAATCACAATCCGGTTTTGTTGTTCAAATGTGGAATTGCTCTAGATGCACACCATGAAAGGAGGATCTTTTACAGATTCAAAAGAGGTAATTTACTCTTAATCTGAGGTAAATCAAAAATTATTTACGTTCCAAATTCAAATGATTTGCACACCGGCCACCTGATCTTGCACAAGTTCACTTTCTCCAACACAATTCCAAGCCACAAAGAGCAGTCGTGGGCCTACAAGGTTAAGAGTCGGACTTTGTAAAACCCCAAAGGTTTCGGTTCTCCTTCTCAGAGGTCTGGCAGGAGGGATTGTCGGTGGGTGGAGTGTAATGTCAGTCACTTCAATCATTCCCCCCCTCAATACCATGACTTCTATGTGAGACCCTTTGCGCAATGCCCTAACCACAACTGCTCCTCTCCTATTGTCCGCAGCAATATGGCTGCCCACTGATCTCTATTTGTGTGTGTGCACTAATGGGTTGGGTTCGATCGATAATATTCTCCAGAGATCTTGATGCTAAGCGATGTCGTTATCATAGTCAAGAACGATAGTATAGGATATTAATATTTCGTCTATTCTCCTATAATATAGAAATTATTAATTTTAGGTGGCCTATTATAATTCGGCTATTATTATTCCTATATATTATTATTATTATTATTTCACTTCAGCACGCATTTCACACTCTCATTTCGCGAAAATGAGGATTAGAGCCTGTAGCCGGAGTCTTCAACTACAAACACAGATGTACATCGTCTGCTGTTATAAGGTATTTCATTGCATTTTAACAAGTAACCTGAATGGCCTATGTATGTGCAATATTTTAACCGAGCCCTCACTAACAGAGTTTAATGCCACAGTTATGTTAGAATGCATTTCATTCTTGTTTCTGTGGCGGCGCGTTGGGCTTGTCATGGGGTGCGCGGTCCGGAGCGCTGTATGCGTTCAATTGAACTTTACTCCAAATATATGAACTTACCTGTTTTAAATACTTTTATATTTAACGTGTTCATTTATGTCCAATAAAATGCTCTTATGTTCATGTTTCAGATGATAAGCCTCATTTGAAGTCGGTGAATGAAATGAACGTTTGCGTGTCCTGACCGATGTACTGTGATTAGCACACAGACTAGCTGTTAATAATCTGTCCATGACTTCGCCACTTTCTGTGATTTATTTATTTTATTACATTTTTTCCTGCGACTAAGCAATAAAAAAAATTTCGATCGACTAAGCCTCTTCTCGTCGACTAACGGTTAGTCGACTATCAGGGGGCATCCCTAGTTTTTATTAATAATGGATATATTGTTAAGCATATTTCATGAGTTAAATATATTCTGAAGCACAATATAAAAAACTTAAATAAGATGTTTGAAAAAGAACACTGATCAAATTTAGAGAACACTTTCAGATACCTCCCTGTCATTTGTAAATATGTAAGCGAAAACCCTTGGCTAGGTGTGCATTACGTTATTTTAATGCACAACATAGAGGCAAAGAACCACTTGATACAAAGTGCATTAAAACTATATAAGGCACATCTAGCTGTGATACAACTTATATCATAAAAGAGAGAGAAACTCTTTGGGCCTCGTTTACGAAACAAACGTACAACAGAAAAGTGGGCGTACGGTCGTTTCTACACAAAACTTGGAATTTATCAATATGGACTTGAGCAGTGGCTATGATCAAATCTCACGTCAGGTCTCAGCTCATGTACACAAGTTTTTGAGTTGCCTGAACTTGCATGCAGCACATAAATCTGGTGAATTTTATAATGGCAGCATTTTGTTCATTTAGATTATTTTCTTGACTGACAACTGAAGCTCATGAGTCAATTGTTAACCAGTAAGATTAGTATGTAAATTTTTTTCAGGGCTTTAGTATGAAGGTAGAATGACGTCAAAAAGATTTGCATACGCAGGGTAAGAGTTGTGGAAGTGTACATAAGACTGTAAGCGTAAAATAAAATAAGACTGGGAAAAAAATGCAAATTTTTTCTTATGCTTGAAACGCAATTTACACCTTTACAAAGCTTCTCTTGCGTATGCAAATTTAATTTACGCTTACAGTCTTATGTACACTTCCACAACTCTTACCTTGCGTATGCAAATCTAACAGATAATGTTTTCGTTCCAAATCTAGTTCTGTTTTTGTCACTGGCTTTTTAGAATTTCCTGTTAAATTTTCCCATATTCATTTTGTATTTCCTTTTCCCTCATCTCTTATATGAAATTTCACTTTTGCTTTTAAAATTTCACTTATTACGTTATTTGTAAGCGGGTGCGCTAGTGTGTGGCAGGGCAAGTCGCATTTCCACTCTCATTTCTGGGGCTTGATCGTGCCTTGTCGGGGCTTCTTTGGGGCCAACAGGTGGTGTTTCTGCTCCTCTCTTTTTTTCTTAAGCAGGTGTTCGTCACTAATGCTCAATCATCACTGAATAAATCACTTAATTATCTCATTAACTGCAATGCTGCTTCAGTCTTATTTTTAGCACTCTGTAGTATGCATACTGAGCAAGTCATTTCATTACTCATGTGGGGCCCTCATAGAAGCTTAGGACAAATAACTGGCTGGCCCAGCCAGTAGAGAGCCCACAGGTGCCCCGCAGCATCTGTGCCGGCCGACACCATAAGATTTTGCTGGCTGGGCGATTATGATCACCATACCAGCAGAAATATTTATATGTAATGCAAATACACGCTAGCCATTACCATAGTAAACATGGTAAATACCACCACTTGAAGAAATCAGACAAATCATATAGGCTATCACAATCGTGTATTTATTAGGTTGCATAGTTTATCTGTCAGTAAGTCTCGTCTCTTTATACCTGACAGTCTGATGATCACATTTAGCTCTGCGTATGTCATAAAATATACCATAACATATCATAGTTTTTGTTCAGGAGCTCCCTCTGTTTCTCTGACGGAAAATATTAGTGTGTAGGGACTGGAGAGAGTGCTAAAGCGACTCGGGTCGTATTTTTGATGGAAAAATGTATGAAATGGTCATTCTTTCTAAATGTGATGTAGACCTAAACATACTGTCTGTGTCTACAAATAAACAGAAACGGGCGTGACTAAAGAAGTATATACCGTTTTATTTCTGAGAGACTAATTTGCAATCCTGACACAAATGAATTAATTATGATCAATGTGTCACTTATTATTGTATAACTGGTAAAGCATCGATCCTTTGGTTTTAAATCTTTCAGCATGTGTAAAAATATATTGAACATATATTTACTCATGCAGTATATACAGACATATATGGAAATATATATTTCTTATGTTTAACAATTATTTGCAATATATGTGTTTCATATTTTAAAACATAGCTAGTTTACAATAGCATAAGCACATCTGCTCACACTAAAGCACTTAGTGAACAGACCATCACTGTGCTGAAAAGTGCACAGCCATTACTTTTTAATTAATGTAACGTATAGTCTTAATGTTGTTTGGCCAGTCATCATCCTGACCACAGGCTCTACTCTTCAGCACAACTGTAACCTCACAAACTTACACATACCAGAAACCCTTTTACATTTCTAAATAATACAGCATTAACTGATCTCCCCCTATATTAATATTAATGCTGTGAACACATGACACAATTAAAAAACGTAATTAATTAACGTAATTAAAAAGTGTTACTCTCCTTCACCAGTCAGAAGCAAAGCATATTGGGAACTAGAAATCTGCTTTAAGTAATGCTGTGAATGTGTGTATATATGTGTGTACATACATTCACATTTATATGGGAACATCTGCATATAGGACAAAGTAAACTCAAGGATGCGACGCGGCTGGTGTTCAGCATCACGCTTGATCTCGTCCATTTCCAGCCACTCGCGCGGCCCCCAGACATTCATTTTCTTACGGAGTGAAAAACATGGCAGAGCAGAGAGGACACAGACAGACAACCAGCTGACAGACACGACAGAGCAGGTCACTTCTGATAATAAAACCAAGTCTCAGCTTCAAATTTCTTTTACTTTATTATACAAATACGTTTATATTCCTCAGTTCAAGCGAGGCAAGTTGCATTTATAATAGCCTGAATAAACTGAATGCCCATCAGATCATTTTGAAAGATACACTACAACTTAATGAATATAGTGTCTCATGTAATCACGATCAAGAGAGTGTCCTCAACCGCAGAAAGACACAGCTTGAAAAACCCGTCGACATAACCTCAAAAAATCCGTTCAGTTCCTACACTATTGAGAACAAAATGTACACTAGTAGAGAAGAATATAGCAAACATTCATTACTCATAATTGCCCTTTTTATTTATAATCATAAACATGTATAGATATAACGTTATTATACAATGGCTAAGTGATGAAACTTGTATACACATCAGTTGTTACTTTTTAACTTTAACACTAGAGTTCCTGGAAAGTTTAGTTTAGAACAATTGAGTACATTACCAGTCAAGCGTTTCTTCTCCCTCCAAGCCTGCATTTATTTATCCGACCAAATACAGCACAGCAGTATTGGGATAATCACTGTCAAAAATAATCGTACGTAATTCAAAGCATTTGTGTGTCATTTTAATTTACTCGTGCATAATTTAAAAGTATTGCATGTAATTCTGTTTTTTTGTCAGAGTTGGATTCCAAAATCTACAGCCACGACAGTTTACATATACAAGATTTTGTGTGTTTGTTAAGAGTACAACCCCAAAATGTACGACTATGACAGTTTACAGACACAAAGCTTGTTTTCACAACAGCTCTGTTACACGCACGACTTGCGAATTGCGACACGAAGTGCGGTGTGCGAAACCAGTCAAAAATACGTCATCATTGTCACAAGCGTTACTATCCGAGGGAAGATGAATCGATTCCACAAAGTGCGCATGCGCCCCGTCGCACAGGCCGTTGTCCGCGTTGCTTTTAAACCACGTCGGCGCCAAAATGGGCGATCCGCCCCAAGCGCTCACCGGTTGGGGTCTTTTTTTTTTTTATTGCAGTTGAAAGAATAACAACAGTTATGAAGTAACGTGGTGCTAACGAACATCACATGAAGTTAGACAAGCTACACAAATTAACAAAATATACCAATGATAAAGAAGAAAAAAAGAAAGGAAAGTCTTTTAAAGATAGCTTATAGACTCAAGAATGTTAAACTTTTTAGAAGCCTTTGAGTTCAAAGGATTTTACATTCTTAAAAGAATTAAAAAGGGACTTTATATCAGATGAAAACAATCTAAAGTTAGGTTTGCAATGAATGGATCTGGCTTTATGAAGGTGAAATTTATTGCCGACTGAGTTCTATTTAAGCTATCTCATTTTAAAGACTTCCTTTCCTGTTTTTCTTCTTATCATTGGTATAGTTTTGTTAATGTTGTGTTACCGGTTGGGTCTAACGGCATGTGATTTTCGGTTCGCACCACGTTACTTCATAACTTGTTGGTATTCGGTTCAATTGCAATAAAAAGAAAAAACATGAGTGTAGCGCTTTGGCTGCTGATAACGCCCTTCTTTGTGCGCCAGTGGTTTAACAACGGTTGGCGGGCTCCGCAGCGACACTTCGATTGAATCGATTCATTATCATTGACCGTCGGTTTTTTCGCACATTTAACTAGTTTCGGCTCTGTCTCCAACCTACGAACTTCGTGTCGCAATTCGCATGTCGTGTGTGTAACAGAGCTGTTGTGAAAACAAGCTTTGTGTCTGTAAACTGTCATAGTCGTACATTTTGGGGTTGTACTCTTAACAAACACACAAAATCTTGTATATGTAAACTGTCGTGGCTGTAGATTTTGGAATCCAACTCTGACAAAAAAACAGAATTACATACAATACTTTTAAATTACGCACGAGTAAATTAAAATGACACACAAATGCTTTGAATTACGTACAATTATTTTTGACAGTGATTTTATTCCATACAGCAGGAATTTTGAAATATTATTACAATTTATAATAAGTGTTTTCTATGTGAATATATAATAAAATGTAATGTATTTCTGTGATGTTAAAGCTGAATTTCTCAGTATCACATGATCCTTCAGAAATAATTATAATATACTGATTTGCTGCTCAAGAAACATTTTCTTTATTTATAATTGTTATTATCAATATTTAAAACAGTTGAGTACCATTTTTACAGGATTATTTTAATGAATATAACGATCCAAAGATCATCATTTATCTGTTATCTATTTATTTTTTGAGTTTGTGTAAAACAATCAAATGAAGAAAGAGATGAGAGAGTTTGTGTGAGAAACTAATAGACCGTGTGTGTGTGTGTGTGTGTGTGGTGTGTGTGTGTGTGTGTGTTCTAGTGTGGATCATGGAGGAGAGTTGCAGGAGCACATCATTACCTCAAAAATGTAAGTCCTCAATCAGACAGAGTTTTCTTGTTTGTAGTTTAGTTGTAAATGTGTGTGTTGTAATGTGTGTGTTGTGTTCAGACGCCTGTGATCTCACACTGGATCCAAACACAGCAAACACTCGACTCGTTCTGTCTGAGGAGAACAGAAAGGTGACGCGTGTCTCTGAGGAGCAGTTATATCCTGATCATCCGGACAGATTTGATGAGTATAATCCTCAGGTTCTGTGTTCAGAGAGTCTGACTGGACGCTGTTACTGGGAGACTGAATGGAGTGGAGATGATACTGAAATATCAGTGGCTTATAAAGAAATCAAGAGGAAAGGAGGGAGTAAAGACTGTGAGTTTGGACGTAATGTGAACTCCTGGAGTCTGATCTGCTCTAATAACAGATTCACTGTCCGTCACAATAATAACTCCACTGAGATCTCTGCTGCTTCAGACTCCTGTAAGAGAGCAGCAGTGTTTCTGGACGAGTCGAGCGGCTCTCTGTCCTTCTACAGCGTCTCTGACACACACACACTCACACGCTTACACACATTCACACACACATTCACTCAACCACTACACGCTGGATTTTACCTTAATTACAACTCTTCAGTGTCTCTGTGTCACATTAAACACTAAACACACACACACTGATAAATATGTGAAAAATAAAATGCCATATTTACACTGTTGTGTCATATTTCTCAGACTATTTTTTAGGAGTTGATGCAGTTTTAGTGTAATAGAAAACCCCTGATCAATACATTATTATTAAACACTCTTTAAACTATTGATTTCTATTTTTGGGATGTGATATGTTGATGAGAAAATGAAGAAAAGTGAGTTCAGCAGAAGATTTCTCGAAACTTAACAAATAAAATCTCGTATTATAATGACTTTAATCTCTAGATGGTTTTATTTTTTTTATTATTGCTTGGCCCTAATCCTCTTCCGTACAATTGGACTTGAAAATGTAACTAACTTTAATATTTCTGTTTATTATTTAGAATTATGAAAAGATTCTATGATACTTTGCATATTTATACCATTTTTATGAGCTATTTTCCCTTTAAAATTAAATCTAAGCCCTTCATTTTTGGGTTGCACTTAGTACTTGAAATAAAACGTATTTTTTCCCTCATAAAATCCAATGTAATATATTTTTGTTCAATAATATTTTTTGTTTATTATTTAGAATTTTGAGGTTTTATGATACTATGCAATATTTATACCATTTTATTAGCATTTTTTTCCCATTCAATTTTTTTCAACTCCGTGCTCTTTCCATTTTTTGGTCACCTTGGTACTTAAAATACATTATTATTATTTATATATATATTATTTTTTTTTTGTTCAATAATAATTGTTGTTTCATATTTAAAGTTTTGAAGAATTTTAATGATACTTTGGCAATATTTATCAATATATTTGACTATTTCCTTTCAATTAAGCTCTTTAGCTCCTTTTTTTTGGGGGTCCACTTGATATTTCTTTATTTTTTATTAATTAAAAAAATTTTCAGTGAAATCAATGTTATATATTTTTGTTCAATAATATTTTTTGCTTAATATTTAAAGTTTTGAAGAGATTTTATGATACTTTGCAATATTTATACAATATTTTTGAGCTATTTTCCTCTTTAAATTAAGCTCTGTTTCGCCCTTTATTTTTGGGTCACCTGATATTTTTTTTTTTTTATTATTTTTAAAAAAAAGTTAACAGAAGATCAACGTAATATTTTTGTTCAATAATATTTTTTGCTTAATATTTAAAGTTTTGGCAAGATTTTATGATACTTTGCAATATTTATACAATATTTTGAGCTATTTATCCTTTAAAATTAAGCTCGTTAGCTCCTTTATTTTTGGGTCACACTTGATATTTATTTATTTTTTATTAATTTTTAAAAAAAATTTACAGGAAGATCAACGTAATATGTTTGTCAGTAACTATTTTTTGCTTAAATATTAAGTTTTGGCAAGATTTTATGATATTTGCAATTTTATACAATATTTTGAGCTATTTCTCTTAAAATTAAGCTCGTCGCTCCTTTAATTTTTTGGGTCACACTTGTATTTATTTATTTTTTATTATTTTAAAAAAATTTTTACGGAAGATCAACGTCACTATTTTTGTTCAATAATATTTTTTGCTTAATATTTAAAGTTTTGGCAAGATTTTATGATACTTTGCAATATTTATACAATATTTTGAGCTATTTATCCTTTAAAATTAAGCTCGTTAGCTCCTTTATTTTTGGGGTCAACTGGATTTTTTTATTTTTTTATTAATTTTTATTTTTTTTTAACCGGAAAATCTACGTAATAATGTGTTTTGTTCAATAATATTTTTTGCTTAATATTTAAAGTTTTGAAGAGATTTTATGATACTTTGCAATATTTATACAATATTTTTGAGCTATTATCCTTTAAAATTAAGCTCGTTAGCTCCTTTATTTTTGGGTCACACTTTACAAGTATTTATTTTTTTATTTAATTAAAAAAAATTTTTTACAGAAGATCCGTACATATTTTTGTTCAATACTATTTTTGCTTAATAGTAAAAGTTTGAAGAGATTTTTATGATACTTTGCAATATTTAGACATATTTTTGAGCTATTTCTCTTTAAAAATTTAACTCGTTAGCTCCTTTTTATTTTTGGGTCACCTTGAATATTTATTTATTTTTTATTTAATTTTTAAAAAAATTTCAGTGAAATCAATGTTATATATTTTTGTTCAATAATATTTTTTGCTTAATATTTAAAGTTTTGAAGAGATTTTATGATACTTTGCAATATTTATACAATATTTTGAGCTATTTATCCTTTAAAATTAAGCTCGTTAGCTCCTTTATTTTTGGGTCACACTTGATATTTATTTATTTTTTATTAATTTTTAAAAAAAATTTACAGGAAGATCAACGTAATATTTTTGTTCAATAATATTTTTTGCTTAATATTTAAAGTTTTGGCAAGATTTTATGATACTTTGCAATATTTATACAATATTTTGAGCTATTTATCCTTTAAAATTAAGCTCGTTAGCTCCTTTATTTTTGGGTCACACTTGATATTTATTTATTTTTTATTAATTTTTAAAAAAAATTTACAGGAAGATCAACGTAATATATTTTTGTTCAATAATATTTTTTGCTTAATATTTAAAGTTTTGGCAAGATTTTATGATACTTTGCAATATTTATACAATATTTTGAGCTATTTATCCTTTAAAATTAAGCTCGTTAGCTCCTTTATTTTTGGGTCACACTTGATATTTATTTATTTTTTATTAATTTTTAATTTTTTTCAGGGAAATCAATTTAATATATTTTTGTTCAATAATATTTTTTGCTTAATATTTAAAGTTTTGAAGAGATTTTATGATACTTTGCAATATTTATACAATATTTTGAGCTATTTATCCTTTAAAATTAAGCTCGTTAGCTCCTTTATTTTTGGGTCACACTTGATATTTATTATTTTTTATTTATTTTTTTCAGGAAGATCAACGTAATATATTTTTGTCAATATAATTTTTTACTTAATATTTAAAGTTCGTGAGAGATTTTATGATCTTTGCAATATTTATACAATTTTTTTAAGCTATTTATCCTTTAAAAATTAGCTTTTAGCTCCTTTATTTTTGGGGTCCACACATATTATTTATTTTTTTATTAATTTTTATTTTTTTCAGGAAAATCAACGTAATATATTTTTGTTCAATAATATTTTTTGCTTAATATTTAAAGTTTTGAAGAGATTTTATGATGCAAAAAAATAAATAAACAGCAATAAAAACAGCTTTTCTCTTTTCTTTAAAAAATGATATTTATTACACTCGTACATAAACCGTTATCAATATAAATATTATAATGCCATCATGAACACTGATGACACAATGTAGCACTGTTTCTCTGGCACATTTATGATTGACATCAGGAGTAATAATGATATGAAATGGCATCAATATAAAATAGTACGTAGTTTCATAACATCAGCAACACAAACCACATTAATCGTGATAGTTTGGCTAAATATTAAAACAAAAGCAGTCGTGTAGCTTTTTGTTTTTTTTGGACTGATATTTCCAGCAGTATTTGGATGTTTGTGAACACGAGAATTGCTTCCAGTTTGAGTTTTGGTAGGGCAAACTGAATACCTCTGGACCACAACGCTTTTCTCTTCTCTATGGCCCATCATTCCGCATTCCTTATCATATTTGACATAAGACGGACAGACGCTAAACAAATAAAACACTAGAAAACATCTGGTAAACTATGTTACATGTGAAATAAATGCTAAAAAAAGATATCAACACATATTGTCCTGGCCATTTGAGACGTCTGTACTCCCGCCAACAGCCGGAGACAAAGACCACCACAAACAGCAACATTAATGAACCCATTTCAGTTGCCTTTGCTTTGGTTTCAGCTTAAATCTGAGTTCCATTGCCTGATATCTGAGGAGAGATCAGTCCAGTCTTGTTTCTCAGCATCTGGTGATGAAGCTGCTGCTGCTGCTCCTGGATTCGGTTTTGGCCACCAGTAATCGCAGCGAATCGCTGGACGTCCGGATGAGTTCTCGTCCACTGACAGGAAAAGAGAACACGAGAGGATCATTTGGTCAGTTTTGGAGCACATTGAAAATCATAAGATCTCAAAATTAGTTTGAAAAATACAACCCTGACTGATAGCACCTGTACCGAAAACATCCAAAACTGCTGACAAACTCTCATTAGTGGAAGTCACAAAAGCTTAAAGTGAAGCACTAGCGGCAGCAAGAAACCGGTAGCCAGAGAGAGCCATATCACAAACAAAGGAATGTGTCCCACAATGTTTTAGTTTTTTTTAATAAATGGATACAAGACCCAAAATGGCACTGTTCAGCAGCTTGTTGAACGTCTGGAGAAGTGTTACCTGTGGTAGTCCATCCCCACCAGACTGACTCCATTGACAGCGAGGATGCGGTCGCCCACTCTTAGCCTCTGACTGAGGCCTGCTGGGGAATCAGACACCACTGACTTCACGTAGATCCCGCTCACTCGCAGAGGAGTTTTCTATCAAGACACAAGATTAGCGATGACTACCTGATGATCCAACAGCGACGGGAAATGGATCAGTCTAGTGGGACTGCTTCCTGACTCGCATGGATAAAGAAGATGTTTTATTGTCTCTGAAGTCTCCACCACACAGTCATCAGGTTCTTTCTTTATCTTATTGTTAACATCAGCTCTCTCTTTTCAATGACAGTGCAGTTCTGGGAAACGCAGGAGGTCTTCTCGCATTCAGTCAAGCTCTGGTCTCATTATTGTGTGTCCAACGCAACCCCATCCCTCCCCTACTGAGCCGCTTCTCGTAAAACAACCCCCCTCATGTGTACCTCATAGCTAACACCTAAAGTCAGCGATACCAAGTCATTTACAGGGCCAAACTCTCAGAGGAAGCCAACAAAGCAACCCAGAGACTATGGCTCTGTTCCAAAAGCTAATGAGCTTCCTACATAGGCAGCATTTTAGGGCAGCACTTCTGATGTGAAGGCTTTAAAAACGACAAGATTATGCCGTCACCCACGTCATCTTTGGCTAAAACCAAATCTAAGGTAGCAACACATTTAGCAAAAATCTAAGGTCTTTGCAGAGAAGACAATCCCATAACACACTGTGACAAATTCAGTGAAGAAACCTACACTCTTAAAAATAAAGGTGCTTCAAAAGGTTCTTCAAGCGATGCCATAGAAGAACCATTTTTGGTTCCACATAGAACCATTCAGTCAAAAGTTCTTTAAAAATCTTGGTTTTTGTGATCCTTCGGCAAATTTATAACGAACTCTTTATAATAATTGCCCTGTAACTGTTCCATCCCCCCTTGTCCGGGTACCTTCGCCTAGAGTTTTTTTTTTTTCATTGGCCAGAGGGATTTCTAGCGTTGCCCTTCTGTTTTTTGCACCTGTAATCCCCCAATGATTTATTTTTTGTGGCTTATCGCACACTTCGTTCCCTTTCCCCTCTTTGGATAGGTTCGAGCTGCAAGTAATACTATTGACAACAACATATCTATTTGTCAGCTAGCTGACGACACTACCTGTTTTAAAGACCTGACTTCACATATTACTGATTGCCATCCAAATACATACTTTTTTTTTCTCTAAAGCTTCTGGTTTTTATTTAAATCTTAATAATTGTGAGCTGTTAGCTGTTAAAGCCTGTCCTTCTCCCTCTCTTTATGGTATTCCAGTTAAGTCACAGGTGACCTATCTGGGTGTATCCATATGTAAGGATGATAAAGTCAGAGGCAGATTGAACTTTGACCCAGTTGTTGAGAAAACTAAAAGGAAATTCAATTCATGGTTACTAAGAGATTTATCCTTATTGCTAAAGCTGAGGGTATCTCAAGAATGACTTACCCTGCTCTCTCCTTATGCGTGGATAAATCTACATGTGTAGATATTGACAGAATGCTATTTGATTTTCTGTGGAAGCATAAGAGGCATCATGTTAAAAAGTCTGTGGTTATTAATAATTATAAATGTGGTGGTATAAACTTTCTAGATTTTACTTCCTTAAATAATACTTTCAAAATAAATTGGTTAAAACAGTACTTAACAAACCCTTTTTCATTCTGGAATATTCTTCCTAATCTTGTTTTCTCTAAGGTGGGAGGTCTCCCTTTCTTATTATGTAATTACAATATCACTAAATTGCCCCTTAAATTATCAAATTTTCATAAACAAGCCCTTTTGGCCTGGCACCTTATATATAAGCACAATTTTAGTCCTCACCAGTGCTTTATTTGGAATAATTGCGATATTCTTTATAAAAATAAGTCATTGTTTTTCACAGATTGGGTGAATAATAATTTTATTCTGGTCTCTCAATTAATCAATGCTGATGGACACTTGTATTCATATTCAGAGTTTTTGAACAAGTATAACATACCTATCACTCCACGAGAGTTTGCTAAAGTAATGGATGCCATTCCTTATGGAGCAATAACGCTTTCTTAGAGAACTTCCTAATCCCAGATTTCGTTTGTCTATTGCTCATTCCTTTTTTTGATCCTAACTCCTTCTGTCTCGGAACATGATGAATAGACCCGCTTATTTTCAGATGAGATTGCTTTTCTCAAAGTATGTTGAACTTTCCTCCACTTAAATATTGAATAACCAATAAGGTCAAGGATTTGTCCTACAAATTACTTCATCTTTTTTTATCCTGTAAAGCTTTACTTAAAAAGAATGTTTCCTGATATTGACTCTTTATGTTCTTTTTGTGGTGCTGAAGATGAATCTATTTCTCATCTCTTCTGGGAAGGCTCATATGACAGTGTAGCGTCTGTACCACTCAAACACACAATATATATTTTGTTAGCTAGATTTCACAAATACTCTGTAACCCCCCTCAGTTAACAAGCCATATGAGGGCCTGTGGACCCTTCCCCCGAAATGTGTAACACCCCAGGGAGCCGAACAGGCCCCTTTGTTGCATGGCAACCAAAGCTGATATCACTGGTTTTATTGCCCAAAAGTATCTAAACAGGGCAAATCCCTGCATGTCCCAGGAATGTAGGTAGGTATACCAGCACTCTTTGTCCCCAGGACAAACCACAGTATCCCATGGACTTTCTACTAATTAATTCTAGGAAAACCTTTCTTGATGAACAGCACATATTCTTACAGGCCATATGTTTATATTATTGCTGGGTTGTGACTAATCTGTTTATGTTAGACTCTTTTTATTCATGAGCTTCCATACACCCTCATTCAGATAGTACCTCTAGCCAAGTCCTAGTATCTATGAATTCGTCTCCGATGATCAACGAGAGTGCATATTACATGCTGATACCTATGCAACATATTGATTTTCTAAGAATCTTTACTAATTTGTGCATCAACACCCAAGCGAATTACATATGTGAAATACCATGCTTAGAGACAAAGGGTCGTAAATCCTCCAGCAATTGCCACCTCCCGCTCTGAATTTCCATTTTTCTCATTGGACAAGCCCATCTTGAGATGCGTGAATCTCTGCAGGCTTTAAAGGGCCACACTCCATGTGACCCGCCCCTTTCGGTGGTTCAGTGAGATGCTAAGATTAAGATGTGAGAAAACGCTTCAGGATATCAAAGCTTGTGCCAGGCCTTTCGGCCTTGACTTTTCCTTTCACCAAAGATTCTCTGACTCAAACTGGTTTTTTTCATCAACTAATTTCAGCAAGATTTTGGGCCTTAAGATTGCATCAGGAATTTTTTTCAGACATACGCAAGTATCAAACTTATTCGATTTAATTGATGCATTAAGTATCCGTTACACCTTTTTACAAGGTTTGTTTAAACTAAGAATCTGACGTTTTCCCTCAACTTTTAGATCTGCTGAATATGCAAAGTCTTCCATAAAATTCATTCTTTATGCCTATTTCTATGCTGAGTTAAACTTTAACCATTTCCTATACTTCCACAGTGTTTATGTGTGTGTGGTGGGTTGTGTATGTGATGTTAGAGCCACTTAATTGGGTGTTTATGTAGTAATGTTAGACTAGTTTTTAATGTTTTATGTAGTTAATAAACTTACTTGTATCACCCTGACGTGTTCGTGTTTGCTCCTTACTCGAGTCCTGAATCATGTATACGCCCGATCTGTCGTACAAGCTTGTAGAATTGTACAGTAAGATAGTTATTTCCCGTAACCAGGAAATTAACGTTCTTAGATTTGACAAGACAGTTGACCCTGAGAGGTTCAGCTAAATATCTACAATCAGCTGTTCTGTAAATATGAATGTTTTGATACCTAGTTTACTGGTAATTATTCAGATGTCCTATAATGAGCTGATTCGCTAACATCAGACACTTGTTCTGGATGGATTTCTGTATTTTTTGTATGCACATTTTCATTCACAAGTTTTTCTTGTTATACAAAGATGTTTTATTTGGTCAGCACAATTTTGATAAAGATGCAAAGGACCAATATTTCTTGATAAATTTGTTTATTTTTCTAGCGAAATTTTTCTTACATAAATGTAAATTTCAGGGTGCTAAGCCCTACTTTTTTTTATTTTTCATAAGGAACTTAAATCCTGTCTGGACACTCTCCTTACATCCAGCAACTCCAAAGCCCTTAAAACGGTCTCATTGTGTCATTTGTACTATATTTTCCTGATTTTGTAACCTGCATTTGTACTCTCAATTGTATTTACCCCTGGCTTTGATTGTGTATGTTCTTAGCAATGCAATAAACAAAATCTGATAACGGTGACGCGATGGCACCATGTGAAGAAAACGCGCTTGTTTAGGAAATCAATGCCATTTGATATGGCTTCTCTGTTCTCTCTGCAGGTCTGGCGTGTGGGCGGGTCTAATCGTTGTTGCGGTAATTCTGATTGGCCGAGGCTGTTGTCAGTTACAGTTACAAGCGAGTACTTGTCTTGCGATTAGTCTACAATTTTGTTAAAGGAAGAAACAAATAATTATAGCTGTTCAACTACACAAACTGAGATTTCAAAATTATGTAGAGAATATAACTCATATCTGACATGCTATTAATGTTCCCATAGCAATTAATCATATTTAGACCTCAGTTAAAAATAAATGTGATAGCCAATTTACTATTAAAGGTTACACCACACACACAAGCGCACATACCTCCACCGCCCGACCTCAGGCCGGAGCCTCCGTCCACTGGACCGGATCTGGTGCATCCTTTTTAGTGAGATCAGTCAGCGGGCTGGTGAGCTCAGAATAATTAGGAATAAACCTTCTATAATATCCCCCCAGCCCTAGGAACTGTCTCACCTCCTTTTTGGTCCCTGGGGACCTGGGCAGCGGCTGCAATCACAGCAGTTTTGGTCAATTGGGGACGCACCTTGCCCATGGCCCCCAAGTGAGCCCAATACCGACCTCCAGACTCCAACTGCACCACTTCCCCTGCGTGGTTCGCCGTGGTCCCTGCAACCCCATATTGATCTCCGGACAGCGCGCACATGTTTGAGATGCCTCTGCCAATAATTACTGTAGATATAGATTTATCATCGTAAGGCAGTGGCATATGCAGAAGTGGGCCAAGACGATTTTGTCCGTGATGAGGCGCGAAAGGTAGCGGGAACCCTGAATACATCCGAAAAGAAAGTGACCAATGGGTGTAATCCAAACGGCGTGTGAAGGGTGTCTTTTCCTTTTGGATAATGGCAATAAGGGGGTCCTGCCAAAATAAATCACTTCTTGTCAAATCCAGTGTCGAGTAAAGTGAGCCAAACCTATTCGGGTCATTGGATAACTCGTAAAATCTTGCACAATCTAGCATTTCAGAACACGTCCGGCGGCCCGTTTAACTAATTCTGCGACCAGTTAAACGACAGAGCCATTCCGTTCTAGTTAACCTGGGCTCACCCAGTCACTATTTATTCTCTATTACGCCCAACTTCAACATGGGCCTTGTATTCTCACCGACCACTTTTTTCTCTTGTGTTCGGGTAAACATATGTCACTTGCCCGGCGGATCGTTTTTCATATATGTTGCTGTGTCATTGAGGTCCATTTCGCAACCAGGGCGGGTTGTAAAACACATCCCTGCCAAATCTGCCTGCCTGGCTACTCAGTGAGCTGCAGCTGGCAAAGTTGTATGCTCCCCAGTGACCAGGAGCAAGCGTATTGGCTTTGACATTGGCTTCTCCTTTCTGGTCCTTAGATCCTCCCTGCCGAAATGGCCACTGCTACCGGGTAACCTGCGGTCGTCCTCTGCCAGTGTTTTCAACAGCGTTTTGAGATGATCAATTTGATGTGCTGATCAACGCCTGTTCCGTTCGTGTTACCTCATAATTGAAATCCCCTACTTCCCAATGTAAACCACAAAAAGGTCCTTGCCCACTTGCCGCGTAATTTTGAGCTAGATGTTGGAAGATAACACAAGTACTTTTATCTCGCTCCTCGTGTATAACTTTGCCGGACTTTCTCTCCTAAAGGGTGCTTCTGTTCTCGGTTGCCTTTACCCCTGTTGGTATTGTCACTCCTGACTGTTGTCTTGCGTCCGTGAGTCCTTCGGAGCAAATTCTTCTCCATACGAGCCGCCTCCTAGGGGTGGCGTATTTTTTTTTTCCTCCGAAGATGCCTGATCCATACTGCGAAGCTTTTCACTTATTCGGCTCTGTTCTTTTAAGGCCCACCCTCCAATTTCTCTCCAGTCCTCTCACCTTCTGATAACGTCATAGCACCCCACGTTGGCTTTCCGTTCACCTCATTAAGCGAAACGCTGGTTCGAATTGGTAAAACGCCAGTGGGGAGGCTTGTGGACTCCCACACCGCGAACCACAGGGCTCGAGCCCCTTAGCCCAAGTTTTTGCATCTTCTCATTATGAATTTACGCCATGGATTTCAAATGCGATTAAATCGTTCCACACCACACCATCCGTTTCTGGGTGATTAACGCTGGGTGCGGATCGATTTTAATGTCCAACTTTTGTATAATTAGCTTTATTGTATGTGACATAAACGCCGTGCCCTGATCAGTGAGAATCTCCCTGGGTATTCCCACTCGGGAAATAATGTGAAACAGTGCATCCGCCACACTCTTTGCAGAAATGTTGCGCAACGGCACTGCTTCCGAATATCATGTTACATAATCCACCAGAACTAATGCAAAACGATGCCCGTTCTAATGGGCCCAATGAGGTCCCATACCAATTCTCCGAAGGGACCTCCACTAATGGCAACGGACGCAATGGCGCTTTTGAAATGGCCGGGGGATTTACCAAATTTACCATTCATGGCCCAAAAAATCGGGCCATGAGACGTTTTTTGCTTCCCCCAAGTGGCCTGCCATGGGACTTCAATGAGCCGCCTGGAAAATAATTTCCCGGCGGCTTTTTGGCACTAATAACGGTTGCATCTTCTTTTGTCTGGGCATCTTGGGTCACCCCATACAACCTATCTTTTTTAATGGAAAAATAGGGACAGGTGAGCGGCTGATCAGGCTGGAGAAGCTGTCCGTTGATGCTGCGGACCCTGTCATATGCATTTTTGAGCATCTCATCCCGAGACACAGACTTTAATATTTATGTATATTCTTTTTCCATTGTTCAAGGTCTATTGTTACAGAAACCATGGATATAAGTGACATTATGGTAAGAAACTGTATATTATTTTAAAGCAATTTGAAGTAAATTGGTCAAAATGATATGACCTATTTAAAAATTTTGTCATTCTTTACTCTGTTATTCCAAACTTATATGGCTTTCTTTCTGTGGAACACCAAATACATAATTCAAGTCAAATGAACTACCTTGATGGTGTTTCTTGACCCTTTTGGAGCTTTGGAGTTCCTGGTTGTAATAAAATTCCATTTTGTGAAAAACCGTAGGATATTCATCAAAAATGTATTATAGAATTTGAGTTTCACAGAAGAAAGTCATACTGGCTTGCAATGACATTGGGGCGAGCAGATGATAAACTCATTAAATTTTTTCTGTAAACATTCCATTAAGCAACTTTATTGCATTTGCATTGTTTTCCTGTTTTAATGTCTTATTCAGAGGCTGGATGTGACCTCAGTTTGGCTTGTGCTCTCAGTGGTGTTGGTCGCAGCTGGTGTCTTTTATCTCTACAGTCTGATTCTCAGGCATTTACCCAAGACAACTGCAAGGACCAAAGTGGTGCTGATTACGGATTCGCTGTCAACACTTGGAAATGGTGCTGCTCAACTGGATCTTTGCTGTCATGCAGAACCTTTGCAATTCTGTAACCTAAGAATGAATATGCCTTTTATATATTGTAATTTAAGGAATTATAAAAGGGTAAATTAGACTTTTTAGAAATATGACCTTAACTTTAATTATTACAACTTGGCAGGATAAAAATACAGCACATGCAAAGTCACTAAAGTGAGGTATTGAGAGTTATGAGAGTGTCTGTTTTAATCATCTTTTGAAATATTTTCACAACTATTCCTGTAATTTTTTCAAATATTTTATGTCAAATATATTTTCAGTACTTACTAGTGTTTGAGCTGTTGTTTTCCCACCAAAAAAGACTGTCATTTCCTGGAGGATGGTGTCATACATTTATTGGGAATTTGCAAAAGACTAACCGGATGGAATCTGATGTTGAAAATAATATATAGGATGTATTTCATTATATCCATTATATCCCACTGAGACATACAATGTGGTGCAGGATAGGAATGACAGACTGGTCTCCTCTAAAATAAATGTCCTTGTGAGACTATGATGAACCATATTGATATGTTTGCAGGTGAACAGCATATTTGTTGTTTAAACTAAGTTGTTTACATTGTGATCATTTTAGTATGTGCAACATTTTTCCATACTGGAGGAGCCAAACTGAGGAAAAGTTAGAGACTCAAGCTGAGAGGATGATTAGTGAATCAGAACCAACTTTTGTAAGTGCAGTAACAATATGACTGAGCATTGTTTGAAACATTTAGAAAAGTATTTGTTAAAATTTTGGTTGTAATATGTGGGGAGACTTGTTTAAATTCTGTGCAACTTTACTGATTAGACATTTCCACCCAAACCAGTGGCACTGGACTTCCTTAACATGGAAAGCGTTCCTGAGGTGATTTTCTTCTATCGTGGGGGGGGGCGTGTTACGGCTGTCTGGATGTTCTCATCTTCAACAGCAGTATGAAGGTGAAGGCTCCTGACATTGTCTGTCCCTCGAGATGGACAGGATCATCATGGATGTGAACTATTTTGGGCCGATCACACTGGTTAATGGTAAAACACCAGTGTATTTCTATCACGACAACTCTTTCAATAGTTTTAGCATTTTCATGGATATAACAATGTTAATGTATTTTTGTTAAGGTGGACTGGATTTGTTACACTGCTGCTGCAGAGCAAGTATTGCTACTTCCAATAGATAAACGTACTTACACACTGCTGTGAGCATGTAAGATACGTTCATGAATAGTCCCGTAGCAGGTGTAGACAGGTGGAGCTGGGGGAGGTGGAGGGTTTCAGAAGGACCAGCTTACAGTGAACATTAAACCAGACTATTTAAATGCTGAGTATCTCAGTGGCTGAAGATACAACAGGGGCCTATCAGCTTGTGCTCTGCATTAAATTATGTGATTTAGCAGATTGCATGTAAAAGACCTATCAACCTGTGCCATAAGTTTCATGACTGAACAGATTTTTTACCATCACAGGTGTACTCCCATCACTGATCTCCAGAAGAACATGTCACATTCTTCTAGTCAACAGCATTCAGGGGAAACTGACGGTTCCCTTCCGCGCCTCCTGTGAGTTTTTGTGACTAGTTTACCTTGATGTTGTTGAATATAAATTGTTCGTAACACTAATCAACAATAATACATGTACCTTCATAAAAACTCCCAGTACAAACTCAGCGGATGAAATCACAGAAAAATTCATGTGGACAGATAGGGTCATGTGAGGATCTAAGGCTGTAGTTCACTGGTGCTGGTCAGATGTGACAGATGAATAAATATCATTACAGCGCCGTCTGCTGTTATTGTTCCGGACTGTGTGGTGACGTCCCATCATGGCGCGCTCCATACTGTCTCAAAACTGCATCTATCGGTTCACTCGAGGATATAACAACAGCCAGCGACTCAGCAGCAGATACAAATGTTGTGGATGCACTAACTTCTCGAATACATGTGTGATACACGATAGACAGAATCAGCGTTTCACAGTTACTCTTGACTGCGGCGGTAAGAGAAAATAACTTCATTCTGATGTTGTGTCTCAAAACCCAGTGAGCTGCCTATTTAGACAGCATTCTGACCATCAAAACACAGATGGTTCACAACGCGCTGACCACTAGGTAGGCAGCCCTATGGGTTATGAGACTAAATTTCATGTAATTTTATGCCAATAACAACAATCCTATTAATAATAATAAGTGAATTCCCCTTGTCGTGTGAATCAGGAGCAGTGAGCAGTGCAGTGCTGAAATACACTGTCAGTCAGGATCAGCAGGTGGAGTTGATCTCTACAGAGGTTCCTGAAGCACACAGGGGTAAAGGTGTAGCAGCTCACCTGGCAAAGGTGAAATCAGTCTTCAGCTTCCTCCGTTCTTCATGTTCTGCTGTAACAAACTCAGTAACAAACTTCTTTTTGTTTTTTCTTTAGGCTGCTCTGGATTTCGTTGTTGAAGAAAAGTTGGCAGCGAGGATAAGCTGTTGGTACATTAGAAAATATGTTGATGAAAATCCACATTTTGGATACCAGGCTTACACTGAAAATAAATAAAGGCAGAATTAAACAATATCTTAACAGAAGGTTTTACATACATCTTACCTCCTTTACAACCGGTCTACTTGCAGTCTTATGACAGGATGAACAGCCAACAAGTACAAAAGAGGTACAAACAAATGTTCGAACGTATAAACAAATGAACGACTTGATCCATGCATTAATCCAGTCCAAACAGTGTTGAAATATTAGATGTGTCAGATATTTTATTTTAAACTTCTCTGCCATCCAGACTTGTTATCTCCCCCCTCTATTAAAATACAGATTCATCTATCAAGTAACCATCTCAGTGCCTAGTAACCACGCTTAGAGAAACCCTAGCACTGAAAATCATGTTGTTACTAGTGTTTTTTTGTTTGTTTGTTTTAAAGGCCTTCTGAATGTAATTCATGAGGGGGTTATTCAGTGATGCCATGTGTGCATTTCAGACATCTTGGATATTTGGATAATTAAGTGAGATCACTCTGCTGGAATTATTATTAAAGGTGCAGTGTGTACATTTTATGTGATCGAACTAACTGTTTTCATCATTTGAAACACAACTATATCATGTCCAAATCACATGTCAACATTTCGAAAGCCATGAGTAAATAGGACGTTGTTGATATTTTCATGGATTTTCACAGTTTAAAAATTCACATGTTATGCATGACTACCTCACAAACATCAAGGCCTCTCACTTGCCTTTCACTCATGGTCATGTCCTGGCAATTTAGAAAAGTGATCCACCTGTCACTCAGTGGCCACGCCCTTAATTATGCAGAACTTTAAGGCTTAATATAATTTAAAACGGATGAGTTATAAAAAAAATTCACCCCTCTCACAGTTGTCATGAAGGGCGAAATTAGCTATATAGACCAAAATCATTTTTTGAACCAAGCTGTAAACATGTTTTTTTTCTGCTGTAAAGTTGGGCATTTTAACATGGGGAGTCTATGGTATTGACTCCCTTTTGCAGCCAGCCTCTAGCGGCCAGCTGATGAATCATCAGGTTCATTCCCATAGACATATTAATACCTGTCTCTGTTCAGATCCGATTCTGCGGCGCTGTATGAGCGGAAGTCACGTGACTCAGTGAAACCGAAAGCGACCCGAAGACTGGATCGACGCCATTTTAGATGAGTCGAGATCTACGATGTCTTCGCATGTTACGGTAAGTTCGTTAAAACGGCTCACAGCAGTAATATCAGTAAGGACCTTTTGTGTCTAAACAGACCGTTTGTCGAACTCAAACACGATAAAGATGGTCGTTATTCTCCTGATAGCGACGAGAAGAGCAGCGCGGTTAGGACAGTTCCCATCCTCAGGCCTGTAGTGCTTCCAACGCTCATATTTTCTATGTCAGTCTACCTAATCCTAATCAAACACACCTAAAGTTCAACACTTGACATTCGCGGAAATCCACGTTATATTCTCCGTTTGTATCACATACTCGCGCAGGGCCGGAGTGGGAGTATTTTTCAGGCCTGGGAGTTTCTTGACTTAGAGCGGCCCACTTTAGTTCACGACTGACTAGCTTTTACAATAATGCAATTAAAACTTCAGTATATAAGTCTGCAATAGTCCGCACTGTTCTCTACAGACTTGTAATTCATTATATGTCTCAGCTTTGTTTTTGGTTAGTTGGTTTTTTTTTACTGGCCTTTTCAGCGCCGCCTTTGCGCTTTCTATTATCCATTTTTTTATCTATTATTTTTTGCTCACATATCTCCAACAAAATATTTGTAGGACTACATACTGGCTGCTGCAGTTTTAAAAAGTTCTCAGAAATATCCCATTTGTTTTGCTTAAACCTATTAATGTACATTTTCGATAAAGGATTTTTTATGTCCATACAAAAAACAAAAGTCATCAGTAAATTGTACCATTTTAAAATTGTGACTGCACAAGTAGTGTAGTAGTTTAGGAGGTGAAAATACGTTTCAGTTGGATATTAGTATAAATACAAATGGCAAGAATTGGAAAGCAATCGGACCGTACTGTGACACGTCGTCATAATATTTTTTTAAACTGTCACCTTAAATGGAACTAACATGGCTATTCTTGCAACCAGATAGCCGATATTAGGGATTCACTGATACCACTTTTTCGAGTACTCGCCCGATACGATACTTTTACTTTTGGTACTTGCCGATACCGATTACCGATACCAATATTTTTATTGCATTTGTACATTTTTAAAATATTGGGTACAGAAACCAAAAGAGTATGTATAATGTTAGTTGGTTAACTTCATTTATCAAATAGATATTCAAACCAAAATTTATTCAGACACCTCCAGTATTTCTCACATTATCACAGTTTATTTATAGTTTAGAAAATGGTGATAAAATATAACAAGAACTCAAGAGTTAAACTGAGTCAGAACAAATTCAACTTGATAATGTCAGATAACTTTGATAAAAAAGGTATGTAATGGATTACAATCAACCAAAAATCAGACAGCTGTTAGTATGACAGTATTTACACAACTATCAATACTTTGTCGGGCAACCCTTAGCCTTAATGACAGCCTGTAGTCTCCTGGGCATGCTGTCACCCAGCTTCATGCAAACCTGAACTTCAGTTTTTTTTTCCCAGACTCGGTCGGAATAATTTTTGGACCCAAAATTGTATCAATTTTACTGGTAGTCCACTATATGAAGACATTTTGGGTATAATATTTCCCAGTTTACTTTTATTTTGCTATCCTCACTTTACATAAATTAACTGTGTCCTGCACCCACTAGTAAAAAATATAAAAATTATATCTGGTCTCTGAATAATTTTTGGTTTGACTTATATCCTTTGGTTATTTTCACACTTTATTATGTCCATTAAAATGTATTTTACAAGTTTTTGTTACTTTCACTGTTCATTGTTTTGCTCTGTGGTACATCATCTTTAATTTAATAGCATTAGAGCTGCTCCATTGCAGCGGATTAGTACTGTAATCACGCTCTTTGCTGTAATAATGCAGGGAACCACTCTTTATAAATCTCCTAACTGTGATATTTTCGAAATAGAAGTCGCGTTTTTTCATCTAAAACGTGCTGCAGTTTATATTCCAAAGCAACTCATATAATGCACAAACACTCAAGCAAGCAAAACACGCGCAACGCGTGCACGTATTTGTACTGATGCAGAATAGTACAGCCTAGCGCATTTCACACAGGCTGCTAGATTCACTTTCGCCAGAAGGTTTAAAATAAATGATGCTTATAGCGAATGCCCCTATAAATGGTCTTATTTTTACGATTTAGTTTTAATCCAAATGATTCGTGTGCTATGTGAGTGAACTCAAAGATCACACATTGTTGCTCTCTCTCTGCTCTCTCTCTCCCTCTCCTCTCTCTCTCTCTCTCTCTACCGTTTAGTAACTTGTGCATTGTTTTACTTAATTTTTTTTGACGTATCCGACCGAACTACAAACTTTCCAGTGAGGTCTGTGAGAAAGATATATTCACTAGTGATGGGAGTTCGGATCATTTTAACCGACTCGGAACTTTGAATCTCGTTCAGCAAAATGAACTAATCTTTTTTTCGATTCATTTCGTTCATTTTAGTAAAATATAATTCAAATGTTACGTGTTACTTCCCTAACACATCTACTACTTATGCAAACGTTGATAAAACTACAAACATGACAAAACTTTAATTCTATAAGAAACAGAAAATATTAATTAATTGTTTACCTGGGTCCTCAGTCTATGATTAGCTCACCTCACCTCTTTTCTGACAAGTTTTCGGGTTTGAGTCGTTCGTTCATCAAGTGACAGCCCCATAAACTTAACCAATGCAATCTGAGCCGGAAAGAGAATTGATTAGTTAATCTCTCGAGTCTTTCGACTCTGTTCACACCCTCGGAAGAAACCATCCTTTTAAGCAGCCAAATCCGTGCTGCAAGGCAAGGACTTACATGTGGGACCAGCTGGAGGCCGCACAAATCTCACCAATAGAGATCCCACTGGACCACGCCCAGGAGGAGGCCATTCCTCTGATGGAATGGGTCCTCACACCTATAGGGCATTGCGAGCCAACCGAGGCATAAGTCAGTTTGGACCCTGTTCATCATCCACCATAGGGAGGGCCAGCAAGGAAATAACCTGGGCTCTGAACGGAGTTGAGAGCACCTTAAGTACGTAACCGCTGCATGGTTGAAGAACAACTTTACAGTTGTTAGGCCCAAACTCAAAACAAGAAGTGTTGACGGACGGCGCTTGCAAGTTACCTACTCGTTTGATGCTAAGACCAAAAGCAGAGTGGTTTTGAGTGTCATGACCCATAAGCCAGCTGTTTGATGCGGTTTGAAGGGAGGGCCCCCGAGGGCCCTTAGGACTAAAGTAGGGATGTAACGGTATGAAAATTATTTTATCACGATTATAGTGACCAAAATTATCACGGTTATATTATCACGGTATTGTTCAAATATGCTGGAAATGTTCAAAAAGTACTGATACACACACTGAAATCATTTCACCAAGTTTCATATTTGACAATCCGCAAATCAACAAACTCACAATTAGCACAGCTGTATGCACTTTATTTTAGCATAAACATTAATTAACTTAACGAAGCCCTATATAATAGTAAATCCTTATATATATATATATATATATATATATATCTCTCTATATTATATATATATATATATATATATATAATATATATACACACACACACACACATTTTAGTGCCTAAATTATAGTGACTGGGTCAGGTGACATCTACTGTCATCCTTTTGATTCTGTTCTGCTACATTTCCTTCCTTATAATGACTGTTGTCAATAGCAGCAACGCATTATAACAGCACACATCCATGTCTCTTGTATCACCGCAGAGGCGCGGACGCGCTTTCTCGTTTCATTCAAATGCAGCTTGCTGTCTTGCGGCTCAGTTTTTGATTGTATTGAAAATGAAATCAGAGGAATTTAGTATTAATACTAATATAATTTTGCTGTAGTGATCATATTGTCCTGACGATTTTTTTTGTACACTGTTCATAATGGATTTATAAATGGGTAAGATTTTAAAACATTAATCTCAATTCAATATTTCATGTCCCCGTATTTATATATTATTATAGGTAAACAAAAAAAATCTGTGCAATAAGTTAACTATGAATATACAATACATTATCTCTTAAATGTCAACCTGATAGTTTGAATGTTAGTTCGTATTGGCTCAAAGCCACTTGCTGCAAACTTTTCTTTGCGGAAGCTTAAATTAATTACAAATGAGATAATGAAATATTTCATCTCTAATCAATATTTTTTATCCAATTATTTGCCCAGTTAGTTTTGATACTGAGGTAAAAGTTACCTTGAATTCTCTATATAACAGTGGGTGCTGGTCACGAAGATGACTGAGCAAATTTGATGCGTTTCCCCCTTTTGCAGCGACTTTCTTCTTGCAAGATCTGCAGACAGGGTGACCGTCCTCGATTAAATTGCCTTCAGGACTCTTGTAAAAGCCAAAATACGACAAGACCACCGATTTGGTCCTCTTAGATGGCTGAAAAATCTCCCGAGCGCTGTCACTGCCTTCCGCCATTTCGTCTCGTGCAAAAAAAACAAACAACATTGCATGCTGCTTCTTCGTCAGACTGATGCTGGCTGGACAGGGTTTACCGCGAGTTTTCAAAATCGCGATAAACACGGTTTTGAAGATAATTACATTTTAAACGATAATGCTAACCGTCAGGACATTTTATTGTGATTTATCGTGAAACCGGTAATCGTTACATCCCTAGACTAAAGACAAGTCCCACATCAGCACAGTCCTATTGTGAGGCGGGTTCAACCTCCGAGCACCCTTTAGGAACTTAACAACCAAGTTGTTTCTGCCGATTGTCCAGCCAGCCATGAGAGAATGGTTTGCCGTGATGGCTGCCACATAGACTTTGAGCATGGAAGGGGTGCGCCCCCTATCCAGCAACTCTTGACGACTGTTGCGTGTGGGACACATCTCAGAAATCGGGTCCTTTTTTCGTACGAAACACCAGTCACAGAGACTGACCAGTTGAGAACTGTAGAGACGGCTTGTAGACCTGAGCGTTTAAGCCTCTAAATGTGTTGGTATGCCAAATTTTGGCCCTGCGCATTGCGAGAGAAGGTCTCTCATTCAGTGGTATGAGCCCCATAAGGCTGCTGACAGCAGCTGAATCAATCTCCGGGAACCAATCTTGGTTCCTCCAGATAGGGCCACAATAGGGCCTTTCGCACCGCATGAACCTTTTCATAGTACCAGAACTAACTGGAACTACCCACTTTTTGGCGTTTTTCGCACCGCCGGAACTGGGTGCTTTTTCGAGAACCAAATTAGCTCCCACTCCGGAGCAGGGTCTAACAGGCACAACTGGTACTAATCGTGACGCAAATAGACATTGATTGGCCAAACGTGTATGAAAACGCCCTCACCCGCCGTGATTTAAAACGCTGTGTAAACATACTTTAAGCATGTCAACTTATTTCTCAAGTATGTAGAACAGCGATAGATGGACGAACGCTGAAGTGCAGGCACTTTTAGCAAATGTAGCACTGCCAGTTATCGTTGGAGATTCTTAGTCCTCCTTTCAATCGCTTTACCTATACTGTCGACATTCCTTGTCCATTATTGTGAAACCCGCGAGACAACAAAAACAGCTCTGATCACAGCGTGCTCCATCTTCCTGTTGTTAATGTTGTTCTTTGTTTCCATTGTTGAACCAAATGCACACATGACGTCACTGTCAACCGACTTACGTCACTTCTTAGTACACACTGTCGGTGCGAATGCAACCCTTAAAATAGTACTGGGAAATAGTTCGCGCAAAATAGTCCCAGTACTTTTATTTCTGCACTAAAGCGTCGAAATGGCCCTAAGAAAGTGAACATTTCATTTCCTGACTCGCCCAGATAACCTAAGGAGCAAGCGTCGGGGGAAAATGCATCAGACAGTGCATACAGGCAGGAAGGGTCTTAGGTCCAGACACACAGCCTCACTTTCGAGGCATTTGATGTGTAGGTCATTGGATTCTTCGTACAGAGTGCCCCAGCCTGAGCTGGAGGCGTCTGTCGTGACCACCTTCCTCCTGGATGTAATTTCCAACTGTACGCCTGGTAAAAACTAGCAAGGCATTGTCCAAGGGGCCACAGCTTTTGACACAGCGATGGGTTACCCTTATATAACTCCGGCTCAAGTGCCAAGCATGGGACGGAACATGAGTTCTGAGCCAGTATTGGAGGGACTGTATGTGTAGCAGGACCAGGGGGATCGATGAGGAAGTGGCCGCCATAAGGCCAAGCAAACTCTGAAACACCCTGAGGGGACGCGTAGTCCCTAACATGAACGATGCCACCACTCGCTGAATGTTCAGGGAGCATTCCGGCGTAATCCAGGCTCACATTTGAACTGAGTCTATAATTGTTTCCAGAAGCACACTCGCTGTCTGGGAGTCAGAAAACTCTTGGGTGAACTGATTCTCAGCCCCAGACGCTCCAGATGGTTGAGCAACAATGACCTGTGAGCGATAAGTTCCCGTTCTGATCTGACTAGCACCAGCCAGTCATCAAGGTAAATGATGCAGATTTCCTTCCGTCTCAGAAGGGAAAGAGCTGTGTCCCTGCACTTCGTAAAGTGCGATCTCAAGAACGGTCTGTGATAGGATGTGAAAGTATGCATCTTTCAGATCCACAGACAGAAACCAGTAGCCGAGCCGCGAGCCGAAGCCGTAACAGAACTGATGCTTTCCCGCTGTGAAACAGTCTTCTCAGTGCGCGCAGCCTAGGGCGAAGCTGTCCAGTGTATGCAGAAAATTGGTGACATCATTCTACTCCGATTTGCTAGAAGGGATTGAGCCGACCTCGATGTAACGAATGGGCCCTGATCCTTACGTGTAAACCACCGCAGATTCAAGTTTCGGCTGAAAGAGTGAGCATGTGATACCTGCCGGCGTGAGATCATTCAAACCCGGTTGCTCAGCTCCGTGACTGAACCGTTTCTTTCTCCGAGCTCACTGAGAGAAGAGAAACGAGAGAGCGGGAGGGGCGGGGTAGCCTTCTTTGAAGAACGTGATCCACAAGCTAAGCAGGAACAGACTGATGCTTTCGCAGTAAAAGCAGTCTGTCTCAGTGAGTGCAGCCTAATGTGAAGCTGTCAACGCTTACAGAGACATTGGTGACAGCATTCTACTCCGATCCACCTAAGGATTGAGCCGCTCAAAGTAATGAGGGGCACTGATCCTTGTGTGTAATCACACTGGCGGATCAAAGTGCTGCTGGGAGATTGAACATGTGAGACGTGTGCCGGCATGGGATCACTTAAACCCAGTTGCTCAGCTCTGTGACTTCACAGTTTCTTTCTCCAAGCTTGCTGAGAGAGGAGAAACAGAAGAGCGGGGCTGCAGTCCGCGAGCGGTGAAGAGCGAGACTCATGCTCTCAGTGAGAGCATTCTGTCTCAGTGAGCACGCAGTCTCTGCGTGGGCGCTGCACAGACAGGCGACACACTCACTGCGCCCTTCTGCATGCAAGAGACCCACTCGCGGGGTGACATTTGCAACAATGTCTCTAAGACATTTGCACAGAAATTTGCCCTTCTGAAGCGCTGGATAGCCGCAGAGGAAGTCTTCTCGCTTCTTCCCCTGCTGGGGCTCTTCTCTGGTGGCGAGCTGCAGGCTGAGCTTCTTCCTTTTTCGGCTTCTTGATTGCAGAGTCAGCGAAGAGATGGTCTCGTTGCTGAAGGAGAAGATTCTGATGAGATGGTGCTCCGGGCGGACTTATATAGCGGTCGACTCCACCCCTTCTGGCGGGCTCAAGGTCCATTGGTTTGTGCAGCTACACAAACTTGAACAAATCAAGCTTCAGTATTCAGAGTAAACAGGAGTTTACCCCATACACAACGTGAAGTGAATGTTTGAAAGAACAGACCACAATAGTTATTTACCTCTGAAGAATAGCTAAGCTGATTGATATTGTGTTGTTCTGGAGCAGGTTGCCCTACCGTATTCATGAAAAATAGTCAAAGCAGTCTTAAATCTGACAGCACTCATAATTATAGCATTCCTGCTATTCCATTTTAATTTATTTATTTACGCTGTAGAGCTAGAGAGTGCTAGGCACTGTATGATGATACAAGCCTGCTGAAGTCATAGGCTACGTTAAATATAAATATGTCCTGCCCACTTTATGACTTAAAATAGAAAATATTTGTTGCAGAAGGACACGTTTGCAATTTATATTGATATGGTTTAAACAAGTCTATGATTTGTATGAATATTTTGGTGGGACTCTGCCCTAATGAGCCGTGGCTGAAGAACAATGTAATATTATGATCAAATCTATGATGAAAAATTCAATAATTTTACACATCAAGAGAATATCAAACATAGTGTATTTCTCTAGCTGGAAATCTTAAGGATTTGCACGTTAACTTCAATATTTAATGTAACTTTAATGTTGAGAGCATTAGCGCATACTCTTATTCTGAGGACACTCGTGCAGCAATGGGCTACACAAAAAGAGAGACTCAAAAGTCGTAAAATTTACCAATTCCCGGATAAGTCATCTAAAGATGGTTGTATTAGAATAAACACAAATAGAACAAAATGACTAAAGTAACAAAGACAAACATATGATTAGACAACAGATAGTTTAATGGTGTGCTGGACATTGGATAATTTCACAAGAAGGTATAATGCAAATGACAGTGTTTATCAGTGTAAAATATAATATAAGCCTATAATAATTAATCCTCATGATATGAAGCCACATCAGATAACTAAAGGGAGCTGTTTTAAACACTGGATGCGAATGAGTCAGAGTAAAATCATATAATTAAATATTCTCTTTTGTTGGAAAACAGGTTTGTAAACACTCCTCATTAAATTAGAAACATATATTGGGGTCGTGTTTCTATTAGATGCATGTTAAAGGTGACAACTGAGCTTGCAAAGATGGATTGTGCAGCATTATGCGAACCGATCAATGCACTCTGATCTCAGTACAGTACTTCACAAAATAAACACAGCAAACAATTATTTCATTAGAACTTTTATTATTTAAAAATTGCACTGAGCCAATGTGCAAAGCAGGCTCAATTTAGGTTAAATCATGCAGCGCTAGTATGCTAGATTAACCTCATACATGAACAATCACACAACAAGTTCTCACTTCGTATAACCAAGCACTTTGTCTTAAACACGTGTGAATAGCCTTGCAAAGACAAAAAAAATCTACACCCAACCACCACAAGTGCATAAAACAATATAAATACTTATCATTGTGTAGGCTGATGTAGTGATGAAGATGGAATGCTAAAAGAGACTGGCAACTATGTTTTAGATAGCAGGCCAGGATAAAATTTACGTGAGCATTCAGACAAAGATGGAGGAACAACAAACGTGAGGAAGCGGGATGCTTTCGAGATTTGAATCGTTAGATATGGCTCTCCATTTGCTAAAAGAACTTGCCATGTAAAATGGTGATTGAGACGCCAGTAGAGTTGACGCGACAGCTCAGTGAACATTCAGAATGATAGCTGACATGATCTTAAATGGCCTGCTAGTGTTTCACATTTTCCGTTGATAAAATTATTAACATTTTTGAATCATAGTAGGAGGACGATCAAACAACCACAAATGTTTTCTGTGTGATTAGTTCAATGCATAATATTAATCAAATAGTGTGAATTGTGAAAGGGAGGTCATTTGTCAACGACTGCAAAAATGAAGCAGTGAGTTCAGTGCTTATACTCCAGGTGTCAAGCAGTGATTGGCCAGACCTATTAATATGAATGAATGATCTGGCATTAGAGCCTTTCTAGCAGTACTTATGCTTAAAACTTCATTTCTCTGTTTCCACATACAGGCCTGATGTCAAGTTTCTTATCTAGGAAGAAGAGAAGCAGAAGAACAGCATGTAAAATGAGTGTGTATGAGGAGAGAGATTATCAGGAGGCTCCTGTTGACACTCAGAGAGCAGTATCTCCAGGATTCAGCTGTGTGTCTATGAAGAGCAACAGATCCATGGGTCTGCCCCCTTATCTGAGTGATTTTGACCGTCAGAGAGCAGCATCTTCAGGATTCAGCTGTGTGTCTATGAAGAGTAACAATTCCATGATTCAGCCCCCTTATCTCAGTGATGTTGACGCTCAGAGAGCAGCATCTCCAGGATTCAGCTGTGTGTCTATGAAGAGTAACAACTCCATGATTCTGCCCCCTTATCTCAGTGATGTTGACGCTCGGAGAGCAGCATCTCCAGGATTCAGCTGTGTGTCTATGAAGAGTAACAACTCCATGATTCAGCCCCCTTATCTCAGTGATGTTGACGCTCAGAGAGCAGCATCTTCAGGATTCAGCTGTGTGTCTATGAAGAGCAACAGATCCATGGGTCTGCCCCCTTATCTGAGTGATTTTGACCGTCAGAGAGCAGCATCTTCAGGATTCAGCTGTGTGTCTGTGAAGAGCAACAGATCCATGGGTCTGCCCCCTTATCTGAGTGATTTTGACCGTCAGAGAGCAGCATCTTCAGGATTCAGCTGTGTGTCTGTGAAGAGCAACAGATCCATGGGTCTGCCCCCTTATCTGAGTGATTTTGACCGTCAGAGAGCAGCATCTTCAGGATTCAGCTGTGTGTCTGTGAAGAGCAACAGATCCATGGGTCTGCCCCCTTATCTGAGTGATTTTGACCGTCAGAGAGCAGCATCTTCAGGATTCAGCTGTGTGTCTGTGAAGAGCAACAGATCCATGGGTCTGCCCCCTTATCTGAGTGATTTTGACCGTCAGAGAGCAGCATCTTCAGGATTCAGCTGTGTGTCAATGAAGAGCAACAGATCCATGGGTCTGACCCCTTATCTGAGTGATTTTGATGCTCCGAGAGCAGCATCTTCAGGATTCAGCTATGTTTCTATGAAGAGTAACAACTCCATGTTTCTGCCACCTGGTCTCAGTGATGATCACACTCAGAGAGCAGCATCTCCAGGATACAGCGGTGTGTCTATGAAGAGTAACAGATCATGGGTCTGCCTCTGATCGCATTGGTTTTTGATGTGCTCAGAGAGCGCTCTCAGGATTCGCTGTGTGTCATGATAGCAAAGATCCATGGGTATGCGCCCCCTGATCTCAGTGTTTTGAACCCTCAAGAGCGCATCTCCAGTATCAGCGGTGTGTCTATGAAGGCACCAATCCATGTTGCTGCACCCTGATCTTCAGTGGTTTGACCCTCAGAGAGCAGCATCTTCAAGGATTCAGCTGTGGTGCCTATGAAGAGCAACAAATCAATAGATATGGCCCCCTGATCTCGTGTTTTGACCCTCAGAAGCTCATCTCTCCATTTTCAGCTGGTTCTATGAAGACAACAGATCCATGGGTATTGCCCCCTGATCTCGTGGTTTTGACCCTCAGAGAGCAGCAGTTCCAGTATTCAGCTGGTGTCAATGAAGGCAACAGCGTCCATGGGTATGCCCCCTGCTCTCGTGGTTTTTGACCCTCATAGAGCAGCATCTCTCCTCCAGCATTCACTGTGTGTCTATGAGAGCAACAGATCCCGGGGTATCCACCGGATCGCAGTGGTTTTTGACGCCAGAGAGCAGCATCTCCATATTCAGCTGTGTGTCGCAGAGCAACAGATCCATGGGTATGTCCCCCTGATCTCAGTCGTTTTGACGCTCAGAGAGCAGCTCTACAGAATCTATCTTTTAACCCTGTGTGAGTGCGTGGCATTGGAGTTTATTTTTTTGTTCTTTTAAACACTGCACTCTGCACTGCACTGCATCTCTTCTCTAATATTTTAATAATAAAGAAAACTCCTTACACACCTGCATGATCACTGAAAAAAAATATAAAAAAAATACAGAAATAAAAAAAAAGAAAAACTTTATCCCCTGCCTATTGTAATGTAATATAATAAAGAGGCATTTATAATAATATTATTATTATTGCAAAA
>JADLZN010007905.1:0-35513 GCA_018155175.1 Sinocyclocheilus anophthalmus
AGACCTGTGAAATGACAGAAGGTGTTTTAATTGTAACCACAGATAAGGAGAAGACGTGTCTCGATCCTTTTCAGACACGGTGAACTGCAAATACCTGCACTTAAAAGGTGCTTTAATGTGCTAATGTGTATCTCATATCAGAGCTCTGGTTATCTGTGTTCTGGATATGGGATTTATTTATTTAATGTAATTTGTGGTCTTAATTTGTAATTTGTGGTAAAATAAGGTCTTTGTGTACTTATTTTAGTATGGTTTATTGAGTCATAAATAATCAAAATAAATGGATATTTAGGAAAAAAGAATATGCTTTATTTAAAGATAGACACCATTCTAACACCATTCATTTTCCATTCTTCACTGCAGCACTGGTTTTCTTGAAGATAGGAGATCCTGCGTGTAGTCGGACTGCTAAAGAGATTCAAGACGAGAGAGAAGAGGGTAGAAACAGGAAACAGCAGTGGCCGTATCAAAGAGAGGTTAGCAAATGCCGCACACCGGGTTCGCCGCTGTCCCTGGAGCCCCCGCTAGCCTGTTATCACCCTGCCAAGCAGGGGGGCTTTGAAATTGGCACTTTCCTTCATGTGACAATTGTACCTGCTGATAGACCATTAGATTACTTAGCTATTCACTCATTCGCTACCATAGTAACCTTGTGTCACTTTCCCCTTCATAGCATTGGTTTCATGGAGCAGTTTTACTCACCCACCCAAGTCTTTTGAAAGTGGTACAATAGCAGTTGTTTAAAATGACTTTTTGGCACCCTGGAATTCACAATTGCATATATATATTTGTATGTGTGTTTCAGTATGGCTGGAGTGAAAGTCCTAGTCCTAGACTAAAATGGCCATTTAAACCAGATTAACAGAAATCTGCTTTCACTGTCATGATTTTAAATAGTCTTATACTTAGTCTAGTCCAGAATTTAATAGCCGATTGATTAGAACAACTTCAGTGACTAAATTAAGGCTTTAAATTAACCTATCCAGAGACAGGTCTAACTTTATATTAACGTTGTTGTTTCCATGTAATCTGAACGTTAATCCTGAAGTTTAACCTGCCTCCGGTAATACTATAATATTCTATATACATCAAAATTATTATTTACCCTTGGTAAATATGATCAAAGAAGTTTGTGAAAATTAATCTGCATTGTTAATATTTTTGGATCTTTTATTTAAAAAATTCACAAAAAAGCCCTAACCTTTCAATAAGTAAAATGGAATTGAAGGTAAATCTCATTATGAAAGAAATATTTTTCTCTAATACACATTGGACACCTCCTTTTGCCAAGATAACAGCTCTGAGTTTTCTCTTATAATGCCTGATGAGGTTAGAGAGCATCTGACAAGAGATCAGAGACCATTTTTCTGTACAGAATCTCTCCAGATCCTTCAGTTCCCTTTCAGTCAGTCACATTCTAAGTTACGTCAGTCGTGACTGACGAATTAGGATCTCGCCCGAGAGCCCAATCACCTTCAAGTGTTAACTAAACAAGCCAATGACAGTTGGCGTGCGTGTTACGCCACACGCACCCCGCCCCGCAGCGCGGGTATGAAAGGAGAGCGTGTGCAAACGCACATCAGCTTTTAGCTTCGGAGCCGAGCCTTTTCAGGACGAATCTCCGCGAGTGTTTGAGAAACAGCTGGCGTTGGTGTGACGGGGTATCAGCGGGGGTTGCCATTCAGGCTGCTGAATCTCGGCGGGCTGCAGCTTTCATTCTGCAGTCTCGCCGCGACCTCCCCTTTAGCTTTCTCTAAAAGAGTGTTTTTCCTTTTCAAATAAAGAGCAATTTCTAAAAGAGCTTCACGCGCGACGGGCGTCTTTTTAAAGATGGCTTCCCGCTCGTGCGTTTCTGGATGTGGTCGTTTCCTGCCGCCATCTGATGGTCATGATCACTGCCTCTCGTGCTTGGGCTTACAGCACGCTGAAGCAGCGCTCATGGATGATTCATGTTCTCAGTGTGGGAACATGACCATCGCGACGTTGCGGTCTGGATACCTCCTCATTAAATGGGGGGTATCCCCCTTGCCATGCTCCGCTCTAGCTCCTCTGGTTCTCGGATGGCTACTTCGGTTCATGGTCAGGGAGACCTGAGGTTACGGTGAGAGCTTCCCCGTCGAGTACGTCTCCGCGGGCCTCTCATTCCTCAAGCATGTCGCACCACCTGGTGCTTCCGGACGAGTGTGCTGGGTCCTCGGACAGGGCGGGGTCCAGCATCTTGTGCGGGACACAGGCAGAGGACAGGATGTCGAACGCTGCATCGGAGGGCGAGCTAGGCTATGGAGATGAGGATTCGGCTGCGCTGCAACCGTCAGGTAGAGTGGCGTTGCCCGAATCAGATCCAGAGCTGACCGCTATACTTTCCCGGGCTGCTGAGAGTGTCGGCCTGCACTGGAGGCCTCCGCCTTCTCCAGAACGCTCAAGGCTGGATGATTGGTTCCTGGGTGCGCAGCCCGGGCGTCGGCAGCCGCCTCCGGTTACATTCTTCCCGGAAGTGCATGAGGAGGTTACTAAGTCTTGGAAGGCACCTTTTTCTGCCCGAAACAGACTTGGTACCTCCTCCGTCCTCACCACCCTCGACGGGGGGGCGGCCCAAGGGTATATGGACATCCCTCCGGAAAAAGGTGGGGTCAATGGGCGACGTGATAACTCCGAGAGCAATCAGTCGAGTGCGCTATTGCCATGCAGCTCTGCCTGCAAAGCGCCGCCGCCTGGAGGGGTAGTCTACGCCTTCCGTCCAGGGCCTGTAAGTCCTCGTCCGCTCTGACGGCTAAGGCTTACAGTGCTGCTGGACAGGCCGCTTCCGCCCTGCACGCCATGGCCCTCCTGCAAGTCCACCAGGCCAAGGCGTTGGCTTCACGACCGGATCCCGAGATTGGCATGGCAACACGGCACTTACCGGGTTTCTGTTACCCCGTTCAGCCATCAGACCCTCAGTCCGTGGACAGATCTTGCCTTTCTTCGGACCGGGGTGTCCCTTGGGCAAGTATCCAGGCTTGTTGTTGTGTCAACAGATGCCTCTGCCAGGTGCTGGGGTGCCATGTGCAATGGGAATGCAGCTGCGGGGCTCTGGTCGGGGCCCTGGCTGCAGTGGCATATCAACTGCCTCTAGTTGCAGGCAGTATGGCTGGCTCTGCGCCTCTTCAAATCGCTGCTGCACGACAAGCGTGTACTGGTCCGTACGGACAACACTGCGACCGTTGCGTACATCAACCACCAGGGCGGTCTACGCCTCCGTCGCATGTCGCAACTCGTCCGCCATCTCCTCCTCTGGAGTCAGAAGCATCTGAGGTCGCTTCGCGCCGTTCACGTCCCGGGCGAGCTCAATCATGCAGCTGACGAGCTCTCTTGTCAGCCCGCCCTTCCGGGAGAATGGAGACTCCACCCCGAGATAGTCCAGCTTATTTGGAGACGCTTTGGTGACGCTCAGGTAGACCTGTTTGCCTCCCCGGACACATCCCATTGCCAGTTGTTTTACTCCCTGGCCGAGGGACCCCTCGTCACGGACGCACTGGCGTGCAGCTGGCCTCGGGGCCTACGCAAATATGCGTTTCCCCCAGTGAGCCTTCTCGCAAGACACTGTGCAAGGTCAGGGAGGACGAGGAGCAGGTCCTCTTGGTAGCGCCATATTGGCCCAGTCGGACTTGTTTCCCCGAACTGATGCTCCTCGCGACAGCCCCTCCTTGGCGAATTCCTCTGAGGAGGGATCTCCTTTCTCATTGAGGGGGCACCCTCTGGCACCCGCGTTCAGACTTGTGGAATCTCCACTTATGGGCCCTGGACGGGACGCGGAGGTTCTAGTTGGGCTATCTCCAGCGGTAGTAAACACCATTGCTTCAGCTAGAGCCCCGTCTACCAGACACGCTTACAGGCTGAAGTGGAACCTGTTCGTCGGTTGGTGCTCTTCCCGCTGGGAAGACCCCCGTAGATGCCCGATTGGAGTTGTGCTTTCTTTCCTGCAGGATGGGTTAGAGCGAAGGCTGTCTCCCTCCACCCTGAAGTGTATGTTGCCGCCATTGCCGCGCATCACGGTGCAGTAGACGGTAAGTCTGTGGGGAAGCACGTTTTGGTCATCAGGTTTCTCAGAGGGGCAATGAAGCTGAATTCACCTGTTACCCTCTTGGGATCTCCTCTCGGTCCTCATGGCCCTGAAGGAGGATCCCTTCGAGCCTCTGCAGTCAGAAGAGCTTAAGTTTCTGTCATTAAAGACAGTGCTCCTCACCGCATTGGCCTCGGTCAAGAGGGTAGGGGACCTGCATGCATTTTTGGTTGACGATTCGTGCCTAGAATTCGGAATGGGTAACTCTCACGTTGTCCTGAGACCCCGGCCCGGATATGTGCCCTTTCAGGGATCAGGTGGTGAACTTGCAAGCGCTGCCACGGGAGGAGGCAGACCCAGCCATTCGCGCTCTGCGCATTTACGTGAACAGTACGTGGAGCTTCAGGACCTCAGACAAGCTCTTTATCTTGCTTTGCGGTCATAAAAGCAGAAGGAAGCTGTCTCCAAACAAGACTGCCCCCCTGGTTAGTGGAGGCTATAGGTAACCTTGGATACCAGGCCTCAACGGTTTCCTTGCCCCCTCGGAGTGAGAGCTCACTTTACGAGAGGAGTGGCATCTTCTTGGGCTTTGGCGCGGGGCGCCTCGATAGCAGACTTCTGTAGAGCTGCCGGCTGGGCGACGCGTAACACGTTTGCGAGATTCTATAATCTCTTTGTAGAGCCCGTGTCCTCTCGTGTACTTGTCTCAGGTAGGCAGTAACACCGGACCTTCTCGGTGTCGATCACGCTTGCTGCGCTATTCCCCTCTACGGACCGGATACGTGAGCTTTTTTGCACCTCAATTAGTTCCCCATGGTGAACCCTGGTGGAGTTCCTCTCGCACCCTCGGCGGTCAGGCGTGGCGTAGCGCCAGACGCCAGGCTCAGCACTCTTGTGCATGCCCAAAGGGCAGCCCTTGTGCTGGGCTAGGTGCTCATGTGTAGTGATTCCCCCTTCGGGTGATCCCACATGTGTATTCTTCCACGGTACGGCTCCCCTCATGGTAAGCCCGTGTCTTTCCCTGGCAGTCGTTCACTGCTATCTCTGCTGCGTAGTTATCTCACCCAGGCGGGTTGAGTCTACCGCAGGGACTTCCATATGTAGTACTGCCCTGGGCCAGTCCGTATGTGTATTCCACATGATACCTCCTATGTGCGTGATGTGGCTTCCGTAGCGTCCCAACTGTGTACGCTTTCCCAGTGTTATCCAATGTCCCACTGTATGGAACAGCAGTGGCGGACACCTCTGCCTAGCCGCTGTCCGATCTTCCGCCCCAGCTGGTGTGGGGGACTTGCCGGCTTCCGCAGGGCACTGGAGTGGGTCAGCAATAGTGGCGTTTTCAAGAAGGAAACATACGAGATCCCAATTTGTCAGCCACGACTGACGTAAACGTCTCCGTTCCCTCCTTCAGGGAACGTCTAGGTTACTTGTGTAACCCTCGTTCCCTGAATGAGGGAACGGAGACGTTATGTTCCGTCGCCACAGTTGCTGTACCACCGCTGTGTGGCCGGGGCACGTAGTCTCGGCTCCTAAGCGAAAAACTGATGTGCGTTTGCAAGCGCTCTCCTTTTATACCCGCGCTGCGCGTGGCGAAACACGCACGCCAACTGTCATTGGCTTTTTTAGTTAACACTCGAAGGTGATTGGGCTTTCGGGCGAGATCCCAAATTCATCAGTCACGACTGACGTAACGTCTCCATTCCCTCCTTTAGGGAACGAGGGTTACACAAGTAACCTGACTTTCCCAGGTCCATGTTGATACACTCTCCTCTTCAGTTTTCTATGGGTTCAGGTCAGAGGACTGGGATGGCCATGGCAGAACCTTAATTTTGTGCTCAGTGGCCCATTTTTTGTGTTGATTTTGATGGTCTTTTTGGGTCATTGTCCTGTTGGAAGATCAAGCCACTGACCATTGTAAGGTTTTTTTTTTCTCTTTTTTTTTTCCCCTCTTGCGTTTGCTAACATCTGGTGATGACATGTATCTGAACAAGATCCCAGGACCTCTGCATAAACTAGGGCCCACAACAATAATGATACAGGAGTATATTTCATTGTGCCATTTGTGGTACTGTTATCTATCCCTGTGTGAACAAACCCACCTTTATGTTTCCTGCACCAATTTTATCTGACCATAGAACCCAGGCCTGTTTGAAGTTCCAGTAGTGTCTGAAAAATGAATATGCTGGAGTTTGTTTTTGGATCAGAGCAGACACAGCTATTTTCTGCAATTCTCCAGCTGTGATCCTTGAAGATTCTTTGGCCACTCAAACTCTCCTCCTTATGTTGCATTAAGATAATATAGACACAGACAATATACTGTAGGCACATTTGTAAGATTTCTTGTTGATTGGAACTCCTTAATTATTGTCCTATGATGGAAATGGAAATTTCCAATGCTTTCGCTAAATGTTATTTATTTTTTGACTTTCTATTTTGTGCTATTTTCTTGATTTCGTATTTTGTGAAGCTCAACAATCTGTTGCTGCACATCAGAACTATATCCTTTGTTTTTTCTCATTGTGATAGATCATTTGTGTTCGCTCATTTGTATTCCTGCCAAACAGGAAGTAATGGCTGGATAATTTCATGTTCATAATCACCCTGGTGTGCTAAATAATGTAAGCAGCTACTACCTGAATTACTGATAAATATAAAATGATACTGATGAGCTACCACTAAATATTAGAAACTTAATTTTTCTGTAAAGTTGCTTTGCAACGATTTATATCGTAAAAAGCGCTATACAAATAAACTTAAATTGAATAAACAAATAAAATATGAACTATGCGTAATAGAGCTTCAAGATTTTTTCATAATATTTGTTCTTCCTAGGGTACAAATAATTGTGGCCAATGTATATGAGAGAAAAACATAGTTATTTTCAAATGTGATTTTTTGAATTGTTAGATTTATATTTTTGTTATAATAGATAAAGCCATATAGATATTTTTTTCTATATATATAAATCTTTATATATGAACAGCTGCTTTCTGTATTATAATAAATAATAATAATAATAATAATGTGCAAACTGACAAGAGCTAACTCCTTGCAGGACTTTATGCAAGAATTCATACAAACAAATTTTCTAGTCTAGGCAGTTTTTTTTTCATTGCAGGTCTTTTTTTCTTTTCTGCTGCCATTGTTTTCATTATATTTGCTTCTCAGTTCCATACAATATTAAGATTTTCTTGATTCATTCCATGTTTTATAGGCAACCTCTGTCATGCTAATTCAGATTAGCACAGTTGATTTTTAAATGATTTTGGTCTATTTTAGTTCAGGACTCCATATTCCAGATTTTAGCTAATCTGAACTGTGTGTTTCAGAAAGCCATTTTTAAACCATGATTACCTATTCTAGATTAAGCCTACTCCTGGCTTAATTTAAACCCTGTCTGGGAAACCGCCCCTAACAGTAGTAATTATATATATTTGGAAATGATATCTGAACAGGAATAAAAATGCTTTGTCTATACACACAGTATCTCATGATTTTGCCATCTGTTTTAACTTAATACAGATTATTACGAGTTTGATGCAAGATTATTTTGTTTGATTTATACAAAATCTGTATAAAATGTAACATTTATTTTATTTATTGTTTGAATTGAATGTAATCTAGTACAATTAATAGAATCATAACAAAGTAGTATTCCATAATGTCACTATGTATCCAAATTCCGGTTTTCCCATCATATGTTTGAGTCCTCAAATATTCCTTCATGTATGACAAGGCAACTCAAACCACAGTGACAGGCATAAATATATCCATTCTGTGACAGCGATGGGGTAAAACAACAAAGGACAAACACACATACACACACAGATGAGCTCTCCGCTCATCAGGCAGACCGCACACACACACTCACACACACTGACCACCGCACAGCCAGTAGCTCCCTCTGTTGACCACTGCTGAACTGCAGACTGAAGGGCTGTCCCGGCACACAGCTGCCAACCTGCCTTTGTGTCCCCATCAAGACGCAATACAAGAGCACTGCAGCACTCTCATATGACAGGCACAAACACACACACACACTTTTCAGTCTACTTTCTCTTGCAAGGGACTTTGAGTTTTGGAATTTGAGGAAGCAGAAGCAGTTGTAAGAAGAATTATTTGTTCGTTTTGAAGCTTTGCTTGATAACAGTACCTATTTAGGAATGTATGCAAGTGTGCATGTGTGTACTACAGTAACTTTAAGTTGTCACCTAGTGTCTTAAACATTGCTTTTGCATTTTATATTGACTAATGCACCAAATCCAACGTCGTCAGACAGACAGAATTAATCATAAAAAAATGTTAAAAACACGTTAGTTTTCCCAAGCTCACGTATAAAAGCATGTATCATTATTTTGTTTATAATTATTCATGTCACTTAACTTATTGTGTGTGTGTGTGTGGTGTGGATAAAAAATACATTTGATGTATTACATAATTAGCTATTAAAGTACAGAAATTAATTATATATATATAGTATATATATATATATATAATATATATATATCTTATTATATGTATATATACACTGCGTACCACATTCACACAGCATTTTTAGTATAACTCTTTAATTATTTATTTTATTAAATTACCTATTAAACTGCTCTATTTTGAAATTACTACTATTAATATAGAAACAACATTTTTGCAGCGTTTTTGTTTGTAATACGCTTCTCCGCTCAGCCCGAGAGCTTTCACTCTGAGACGCCCAGTGCCGACCCAAGTGGCTACAAATAAGCATCCTGCCTCTAGAATTTATTACAGCCCAATTTTTGACAAGTTGATTTTAAACAACTCCAGCGGCGGACGCATTGACTGTATGCTCGGCGGCTGGTCGGCTGACATGTGACCTAAGTGAACTTGCCCTCCCCTATTGACTGCCTTGATTGATGCTCCGCCAAGCTAGCCCTGATAATTCTTAGCCACATGTCAACAGCCAGTGACCAAAAGGGTCATCCCTGTCTTTAACATTTCACACACACATATAAAAAACACACACAAGCTCTCATGCCCACGTACTCACGCACAAACGCTTACAAAAGCCAGACTGCAGTCTTTTCAAATCCATTTTGAGACTTTGCATACCCGTCCTTGCTAGCGTCTAATGCATTTTGTTTTTACATCTCAGAGCTCGTCTTTCAATCTGCCGGCTTGTGAATTGAATGCTCGTCCGTCTCTTGTGGCAGAACGGGATTCGGTTTGAAAGCGAGACATGGCTCGTTGTAAAACACACACCGTCTGAACAATAGAAGCAGAAGCGCTGTGCTAAAACTGCTAATGAAAAAGATGGGCAGCTATTGACATGTATCGACAGCCGCTGCAATCAGCGCAGACTAGTCGTGCATACTTAAGTTCAAATGTTTTCAGCGGGGCAGCAGGGATTAAAGGCTGTTAATGACAGCGTGTAGTAGTGAAGCCAGGCTCGATTCTGAATAACTTTGTGCTGCTAAGAGCGCATTGTTGTTATGCTTAAACTTAATGTTCTTAGCATGTTGCTATCGCAGTCAGATTTGTTGTACATAGAGGGGCTGACAGAAGTTTGGAGTGATCTTTTGGGTATTTCCAGCCCCACGTGGCCAGTGTTTGGGGGTCGCAGCCACCCATTCAGCACAGATATGGAAATTTGACCTAAAGGGGGTTCTGTCAAAAGCGGGCGGCCCACTGTAATTGAATCAATACAGCCGATACAACACTGCACCCCTGCTGTGAAACCTAAATGAAAAAAAAGAATGTCGTCAGTGGATGGTGGGGGGGGGGGGCTTTGCTAGTCTGAGCATTCAGGTTTGATTCACTTTAACCTCTTTCTTTAGATGCTTTTCAGGCAGAATCATACATTTCAATGTGTCCATCTAACTGATTTTTTTTATTTCCTCCATTTAAACAGTCTCAGTGTGCATCTTAGTTTTTCAAGTATGACTGCTGTCTGTTAGCTGCAGCGCTCTGCATTTGATCTGCGTGGTTCTTGAATGTTTGTTGGTCTCATGGGACCTGAGTGAACACAGGTATCCCTCCAATCTGCATTCAAACATTATGGCGCTTCTGCATTCAACATTATGGCGGTTCCCATTCCCCTCATCCTCTTCATTTCCGTTTGTCACAGTGCAATTAAAACAGTTTCAAATGGCAGTCGGCTGCCTGTCGTTTCCACTCGGAGCTTTGAAACTATTGCTTTAGTATTTTTTTTAATCATGTGCCTTTTTTTTGGTGCAAATATTGCAGAGACTGTATATTGTTTAAAAGCAGACGGATGAATAAATTAAGCAAATGTAACTTTCGAAGTGTGAGCGTGTGCGTTGGTCTGTCGGAAACAGTAGAGTGTTATTTCAAAATGCCTTTGTTAGACCCAGTGTCCTTCAGCAATGGCAACACACTCCCATGTAATAAAAATAATCTTCTAGCAGTCTTTTACACTTCTCTGGAAACAAAGTTTCCATGATTCTGATGGAACCAAGACATGATTCTGATTGTTCAAATGCATTTCCTTTTCTTTTTTCCTTTTCTATCTGTTATTCAAAGGCAAAAGCCTGAATTTCACTCAGTCGTTTCTATATGTGCCATATCAAGCTTTTTCTTTCTTTGTGCAGTTTAGAAGTGGATCTAATTTCCCCGAAAGATATTAGTTTTCAGTGATGTGTGTGATGCATTGATCTGTGCCTCTTTATTGTTGATGTGCATCTCTCATTCGATATATCTTACTCTACACAATGCACCTGCTGCCTACCTGAGTCTTAATAGCTGTTCGTACAAATATGGTTATTTAAAAAACAAAACAAAAAAATATATATATTTTGTGAAATAGGTTTTTAAGTAATGAAATGGCTGAAATTTTATTTTATCATACTACTACTATTATTATTACTACTACTACAAAAATATTTATGTATCATTTAAGTTCAGTTTAACTACTTTGTCAGTTATTATTATTATTAATTCATTCATTTATTTATTTTAGATTTATATGGATTATTGAAAAAAGTTAAGATAAACAGCTTCATACAATTTTTTTTTCATTTGAAGAGTTTTCTTAAATATGATTTTAAGTAATGACAAAGACCATACATTTATTTATTTATTTATGTAGTAGTTATGTAAAATGTAAAAATTCAATAATATTTATTAAACATTTTACTGTCATTTTTTTAAGGATTGTTGAAAAAATAGACAAAACATTATATGACTTCATGTTTATTAACACTATTAAAGCAATCAAATAAAAATCAATCAAAGAAACCTGGGATCGTATATGAGATCCACTGAACAGGTTACGTTCAGTTTCAGAGATCCAAGACAGGCATTTTAAAGAGATGTCTGCCTCCAAAATCCCCGCAAGTTTGGAATTTGAAAGACGGTCAGATGCAATTTCTGTGGCGGCATGGTGGGGCAAGCACAATGGTTTGTGGGCCGGTGCGGCTCCTGAATTTTCTTATCAGTGGGGAATTGCGGTGTGCTGAGATGCCAGCAATATCTTCCCTGCTGCTGCTGGAAATGCAGCGAGCCTGTGACATGCGCGTAAACATACACACATACTTGCGAACGGCTCGCGCCGGCAGCCTGGATGCCCCGCAAATGTGGCTCAATCATTCTAGAACAAAGGGGTGCCTTTGATCTTTCCTCAGCCTTTTCTCGCTGTAGCAGTCAGTGATGTGGTCACGGTAGCGTGTGTCCACTCCCTCTCTTCCACATTTGCTGTGATGGGCCGCTGTTATGATATTGCGGTGGATTGCTACGGTTTTCCCAGCTCTGTATCGCCTCAAATTCAACTATTTCCACTTACTCAAAGTGCACGACAACATTCGCAAGTCCGAAAAACAAAATTTTCTCATTGTAAAACAAACGGTACTTTTAAATTCAAATGTACTGATTGTTTATAACACATTTTTTTAATGTTCCCCATGCAGGTAGAAGAAAGAAACAAATGAGCAAGCAAACAGAGGCGGATGTAAAGAGAACAGCAAGCGGCTTCATTCACAATGTTTTGTATCAACAAAGTGAGCGGTTTTATCTGCGCACTTGACAGCGTAAGCCGATAAGCATTGCTGAGGGAGAGACGTGGGCTGCTTCTTTAAACCCTCTCTCACCCCCACTTTCCCTCTCATTATATTACTCCACCCCGCCTCTCTCTCTTCTCGCTCTCTCTCTCTCTCTCTCTCTCTCTCTCTGTCTCACTCCGTCTTTGTCTTTCCCCTCACCCTTCTCCCTGCTCCGTCTCTCTGTGGGCACAGACACTGTCCTGTCTCACTCCAATTGGCTGGGAAGCCACCAATCTGGCGTCCGGGAGGGCCGGGGGGACTGCATATGCAAAGCCCTGCTTCATATTAATGAGCAGCAATCGTGGCTTTAAGTCCTTGATTAGAAGAGTGCAAGAGCTTTTGGTCCCAACTGGCTGTGCCTATAGGCTGTCACCGGGATAACGGGTCCTGTTAATGCACTGCTCAGTCACGACTGGATAGATAGATAGAGATAGAGATAGAGATAGAGAGAGAGAGATAGATAGAGATAGAGCGATAGAGATAGAGCGATAGAGAGAGAGAAAACTTAATTTGTAGAAGAGGTTTGTCTCAAACGATGATCGCAGAGTGCACATGGATTCGGTAGAACTTTCGCTCCCTGAGTGTTTTTCCCTGCACTCAGAACAACAGTAGGTACATTTTCATTTTTTCTACTTTTACTTGTGTGTCCGGCTAGACTGTTTGTTTTGTCCGTATAGTTCCTGTCCTGGTTTGTTTGTGTGTTTATGTGTGCATGTGGTCACCGTAGTCCTCCTTGTCAAGGTTGTTTTCGCTGTCAGGTAGCGTCTGGAGCTGAGTGTGCATGCGTAGGTACGTTGTGCCGGTAGCTGGCAGCTTATCCACTATTACAGCAATCTGTGTCCGCTTTGACAGGACAGAGTGTGTTTTATCTAAATCATTAGGAGTGTGTGATGGGAAACAACATGAGAGAGAGAGAGTGCTGAGGGAGGAGGGGAAGATGAAAGCCACGGGATAGAAGGGAGAAAACAGTCTTAGGTGGCTTGAATCGCAGACCGGTCGCACAGCATGTGGCCCGCTAAATGTATTAAAGACGGTGTGCTGTCTCAGAGAGTAGATATAGAGAGAGAGAGAGAGGGAGGGAGGATAGTGTGCGGGTCACTACGGACGGTCCATGAGCGGCAGAGAGAACAGTTCCTAAGCTTCATATTTATCTCTGTCCCGCTCACTTCTGTCAGCGCAGAGCAAGGAAACACGAATACACTGATTTAGACGTCAGGTATTGCACTGACAGATTTATGTAGCTTTTTTATCTGCTCTAAATACCTGCTATTTTGTTTAGTTGTGTGACTAAATCATGCTTGTTTAAAATCATGTGAGATAACAACTAAAAATTTAATATTTTAGGTGAGAAATATAATTAAAATAACATTCGTAGTTGTTCTTGAAAAATTAATTTTATAAAACAAATTCAAAATAATTCATTGTAAAAATAATAATTTTAAAGTCCTGTAAGTCGTGCTTCCTTGTAAAACATTATGCATAATGTCGACAGTCTTTGCTTTTTGAATCTGACAAAATAGTGATGCACATACAAGTTTGATTAAAGAAACAACAGAAATATTAATCTCTGCCCTGTGCTGCATGTGAATACTGATAATAAAAAATGGTCTGTGAACTGACAACACCTACAGTATATAGAAAAGAAAAAAAAGACACTGAGAAGGGTCAGAAAGATCACAAACAGGTAACCATCCTGGTCTCCTAAACCTTCAGTCACCATACTACAAAATACAACACATGAGCAGCTCAACTTCAGCCTGAAAGCGATTTATAAACATACATGAAGAACGTATGCTAACGTATTTGTGAAAATGAATTTATTTAGTGATTGAGATTTAAAATACTGCATGCTGATGGAATGACAGCAGTGGTGTGGATGTGTTGGCACACACCCTGCACAGGATCATTAGATTGACTGGATTATTCAGACTCATGAAAGGAAATTTGGAGATAAGAGTGTTGGTTCCTCACAGCCTTTTAGCCATTTGGCGCTCGCTGTTTGATCTTTATTTTAGCACAAATTGACTACTGAGATTTTAATTAGTATATTAATGATGGTAATAACAACAAGTGCTGGTTTAGCTATTATCATAATTACAGACTCTCACCGTCTGCATGTACATTTACATCTTCATTCTCATTTTAATATTTACACTCACGGTTGGAGATATTTTGGAGCGTGTTTCTGTCTTTGGATCCATCTCTCTGAATCCAGGATGTGTTTAACAGCAAAATGATCAAGGACCAGGTATGGGGGAAACCATCTGACAGCCCATGTGTGACAGATTTGCATTTTATGGAGAGCTGTAAATTTAGCAAAAGCCTCAGGGACAGTAAAGTGCTCCCTTGATGCACTGCATGTGGTGCGATTCGCTTTAATTACGCATTCAGATGAGGTTAAAATGGAAGAGAAAGTCAGTTTTGAGTTTTTGCAACCTGAAGTAAATGAGAAAATATGCATTGAAAGTGACCTGGCTTTTCAAATATTTTTTTAAAGAAGCTGCAGGAACTCTTGACTCCAACTTAATTAACATTAGTAAATATTTGGGAAAACCAGAGGCCAACAGGTTAGCAGGGACTCATTAAGGCTCGGCTTTAACAATCAGGTGTCCCTTCACTAAATTTCCTAAAAAAAAGAAAATTGCTGCCGAAAAGGTCAAATGGTAATGATCTGCTCTTACTGTTCAAATGTTATCGCTATTTATGAAAAAGGAAAATTATTCCAGACTGGTAAAATGAAAATAATTTCAAAAAGCACACTGTTAGGTGAAAGAACAATAAGAGGATCTACTGCCACAAAGTGAGACGAACACACCTGAAGGCTAGTGCAAATAGAAATTTACCCAAAAGAGTTACAAGCTACTTAGTTTATCACGAAGCGCAGTTAGAGTTGAAAAGTAATCAGGTTTAACTTTGTATGGGAGTCAATTAGTCACTATTGGTTGGTTGTACAGTATAATGAGCCTGAGCAAGAGTTACAACTGAAAAAGAGGACAAATTTAGTGAAGGATGATCTTCTGTTAAAATCCAAGGGAAAAAGAATGCGATGATATCTTATTTTTTGCTCCGAAAAAACAAAAACAAAAATGGGGCAAATTAAGAATTTGGTCAAACAGAAATTGTCTGACAGAACCACAAAAATAATTTAAAGCAGAGAATATACACTGTATATGTTGAGTTATAGCTTAAAACCCCTTTTTCGTCTGTGGAACCACAGGTGCAGGTTATTTTTTTTTAAAATGATTTTTGAGAATGTAATTGCAAACAATGTATTTTTTTGGCCAAAAACGTATTTTCTTGAATTTGGTCAATACAGGCGCATGGAGACGACACGGAAAAGTATTTATACCCCTTCATTTTTTGTTCATGTTTTGTTATGTTGCTGCCTGACCCCTCATGTTAAAAGATACGCGTTCGAAAAATAATTCCCCAGACCCCCCCCCACATCAATTTACACTCCATACACCATAATGACAAAGCAAAAACATAATTGTCAAAACTTCATAAATTTATTAAAAATAAAAAAAACTGAAATAAGTACATTGTATAAGTATTCATACCATTAACGTATTACTTAGTTGAAGCACCTTTACAAGCTCAAGTCTTTTTGGTATGATGCGACAAGATTTACACATCAGCATTTGGCAATTATTCGCAAGGTGTATGTCCTCAAGACTCTTTCACTCTCGAGAGTCGGAGTCAGACTTGGATGGGGGCAGATGAACATCAGCGTTTCTCCAGAAATGTTTGATGGGTTCAAGCAGGCCCTGGAATGGCGCCAGTCAAGGACACAGTACGAGCGAGTTGTCTCAAGTCACTTTTGCTGGTGTTTAGGGTACATTGTCTGTTGGGAAGGTGAACCTTGCTTAGTTGAAGGGATTCTGAAGCTGGAGGGGTTCAATTAAGGTAGTCTAAATTTTAATGCACTGAGCGGGTGTCTTTACTCGACCCGAGTCCCTCCCGCGGGCCTGCCAGCTGAAAAAAACAGCCCCTAAGCATGAGATGCTACCAGCACACTTTAATTTTGAGGATGCACTTCTGCAGGTGATGAGCAGTGCCTGGGTTTCCGTGGAAACAGTGATACTATGGGATCTCTCGCAGTTTGTATCTCCAAGATCTTCCCCAGGAAGTTGAAATCTTAGATTCTCCACGAAAGCTGGGGTTCTGAGGTGCTTTGTGCAAGTTTCCAAGGTGTTTCATGTGTTTTGCCGAGTGAGAGAGATTGAGCTTTTGGCATCACACACACCGTGGTAAACAGACCAGCAATCGGTGGAAGTGTGAATTGGCAGCTGTGATGTTTGGACTTGTTCTGTGAGTGTTTCTCCTCAACACAGGCATCATAGATGCTTGAAAAATTAGGTCGTCCTTCGCGGCAGTGACGTTGAGTTTACAGTTAGCTAATGCCACAAAGCCCTTCTTAATTGATTGCGTTCACGATTTGGCCAGGAGAGGCCAGTATCGGAAGGGTTATAGTATTTCAAAATTTTCCACTAGAGAAATTGAGGACTACGATGCTCAGAACAAGTACCGTCAAGGCAGGCACGATTGAGTATTTGAAACTCTTCCCAGATATGGTCCCGTGATTAGCAATCATGTTTGATGCGCTCTTATACACCAGTCGTAGCTGTTCGCGACCCCAGGGCTTGTTTTTGCTCTGATACATATTTCAGATGTAGACCTTTTATTGAGAGGTGTGTGCCTTTCCAACAATGAAATCTCACTGGGCAGTGAATTTTGTTCACATGTACGCTAAGAAGCACACGTCACGCCACGACCAGTACTAAATATACAAGCAGATTGAATGCTCTGATCCTAATTTCAAGAGTCCTTGGCCCAAGATAAATGGAATTATTAACAAATTGCGAAACAGATGTTAAAACCTGTTTTTTTTGCTTTGCCAGTTAGGTGTCGGAGTGTAGCTGATTGTTGTATGCTTGTAACATAAGGCAGGAAAATAAAACAAAATGGGGGAAGAAAAATGAAGCGGTATGAATACTTGATCAAGGCACTGGTGCTCTTACAAAGGGGAGATTAGAATTAAAGTCAGTCGAACTTTATTATCATAGTTAGGCTGTTTTAGCACAATACAGATTGTGTCCAAAAGCAACTGTAACGGCATTAATACGGCAAGAAAATAAGAGTGTGTGCTTATGTCAATAATGGAAAATGACAATAGTAAACACTCAATTTAAACACTCAGATAAAATCTTATATCTTACATTAGAAATAAATTGTAGATTGCAGGCAAAATGTGATGCATTTTTTAAACTTTCAAACCATTATGCTAATACAGCTAGCTAAACACTTGGTGGGTAAGTTGTAACACATCTTAGCATCCCCTTAGATACAACTGAGAACTTTCATATTGTCTATATGGAGCCATTTGGCAGCTCAAAGCCAAAGGAAGTGTGGGTAAAATGTGCCCTATGCAGTTTCTGGATCCACCAAGTCTGCATAGGGTTAAAAACATTGGTTTGTCACCATTGTGACTCTGATTGAGAACATTCATACACAGACACAATCTCACACACAAATTTGCACAGTTTTTTGTTAGATGTGCATGTTTTTTACCTCGGTACACTGGGGTGTTCATTAAGCATAAATACTGTTAAGGAAGTTTGTTCAAGTAATCTAATTTACACACACACGCACACACTCCTGCATCAAACAGAAAGTGGAATTCAGCTGTGGCTCAGTCACAGAAAGTGAGACATTTGTTTTGTTTGTTTTTTTTTTGTTTTTTTCCGTTTTTTTTTTGTTTTTGTTTGTTTGTTTTTCTTGTCCTTTTGTTTTTTTTTGTAGTTGGGTGTTGAATTGAAGTTTTAAATACTGTATGCTGAAACACAGAATCAAAAACTCATGAGCTCTGGTTCTCGGCAAATTGTGTAAGGGTGTTGTTTGTCTTAAGTCAGTGTTATTCTGCATTGTTATATCTATATGGCTAATCAGTTTGGGCTGGTGTACTTTTAGTTCGATAAAACCTAGATTGACCTCCCGATTTTTTGTTTGTTTTTCGGTTGGTTTTACAGCACAAACCGGGTTGACATGTGTGTGTTTTTTTTAAGGTCCTTTGCTGTAACTAATTTATCACATCTTTTCCTGGCTAACAAAGGTATTTTTTCTGTTTCTGTTTACTCCTTCTTTTCGGTGCTTTACTCGGGCATTTAAGTGTTACATATCTATTTTTTCGAACAGCTCTCTGGAAAAACCGCTTTGTGAAACACCGAACCCTGAAAAACAGGATCGCTTTGACGTCCATGTTAATTCAAACAATTTTTGCCGTGTTTCTCTTTGTCTGCCTATCTTAGGCACCTTTGTCTGCTCTAAAAGATTGAAACCTGTAAAAATTCATGTGTATGTCACTAACAGTGATTAACAATTTTAGTTATTAATCATTAAGCTTATATCTATTATAATATCGATGATTGGTGTTTTGATTATTTTCTTGATTTTTGCTTTGTTTGCTGCTCCATAAATTCATTTAAAATTATTTTGTTTGATCTGATTCGTTTTGTGCCTTTTTGTTTTGTATTTGCATAATGTGACTTCTGTTTTTGCTTCTTCTGTCTAATTGTTACAACTTACCCTGACAGTGGGGTAGATTGTAACAAAGGCACTCCATGTATTTGACATCAACTTAAATGGGGTGTAATATTCTTGCAGCGGTTTCAATGGGTGCCTTTTGTTGTACACAAATGTGGGTACATTGTATAAAAATGTGGTTGAGCAAGACTCTAGCATCACTAATTAAATTTCACAATGAAGGTACAGATGTAGAACAAATACGTGTAAAACCTAAACCAAAGGAGAGCGACTTAGCAAACGTGTATCCAATCACCATAGTGTGTCGGCAACTGTCACAGTGGACTAACAGTGCCAAATTGCCTCAACAGATAGATACACAGAAATATATCATCGAGGTTTAGAACAATTTGAGGCGGCGTCTGTAGCTAGAATGAAAACACGGTACGTTTCAAATAGTTTGTGTGACCCATCTAAGGTGGCCAATGTCATTAACACCCTTATGGCGGCCCGTCTATATTTCTGTGTAGGGCGACAATGATACTGAGCGGGTGTACTTAAGACATCAATACATTCTGCAAGATCTTGTTTTGCACCAATGCAGGAATGAAAATCTTAAGCATATAAGAATAATAATAATAAATGTCAATATATTAACCACAAAATCTGCGTCCACCTATTTCTGCAAATTGCAGCGCGACCTTTCAGAGTTTGAATATGTTGCAGCATTAAAGGTTTTATGTGTTACCTGTGTTTGTAATTCAGCTAAGTGTCAGCTGTGAATGTCATCAACACTTATCATTAATTACAAATTTTGTGCAAGTTCAAGGGTGTGTCCAACACAAAAACCGTGGACACTTTCAGAAGGGTAGCAAAAGAGGTGTGAGCGAATTGCGCATAAACGTTAGAATCGAAAGCGAACTGGGTAGTTCATAGAATGTAAGTGTGGTACATGACCATGTTCTTTAATGTACAGAGACTGCGCAGGCCCCCCTTCTAGAGACTTATCGGAATGATGGTCACAAATATGAGTTAAAAAATAGCAATGACATAGAACACCTTGATTATAAGAGCCATCTCAACGCAAACGCTGGAGTCAACCCCATCGCGTAGTTTTTGCTTGTCGAGTTTTTTGATTGACATTCAGGTTCCCGGGTTGGTCTTGATCTGACAGCTGCAGACTTGAAGCTTTCAGTGACCTCAGTGGTCCCCCACACCAGGTGGTCTTTTCATTCCAGTGAATTCCTTGCAGCTGTTTACCACCAAAAGTGATAGAGAATAGTTAAAAAAACTGTTTAATACAGTTGTGAGTTTTCACAAAACAACATCCAGCCAATTATTCCGTTCTGCTAATTCTTGCAAACAGATATTTCTCCTTCTCTCGTTTTTGTCATTTCAGCTCCAAAGCTGTGTTTGTCTCAGTGCTGAAGCCCCTTTTCTGTGATACTGTGATTGTCATTTATGCTAAACACCTCTCTCTCTCTTCCTAAGGCAGTCTCATAATAGAGCTCGACTTTGAATGGAGCCCTTATTCCCAAGAACGAAAGACACAAGAAAGTTGAAAAAGGGGCATCAGACTTGTGAAAAATGTGGTTTAGGCAATGATGTAAAGTGAATTGAGCTTCGCGCAAAAAACGTGAGTGAAGTAGGCTGTCATGATGCTAAGTGAGAGAAAATGTGGCATAAAAGTTAGCCACTGACCTGAGCGAGATGTTCAGCCGAATGACGTCTCGAATACTTGGATTGTGGTCCAAAACAGAGCCATTCAAGCATTCGCAAGAGCTGCATAATGATGAAATTGTCTCATGAGTGTATGACTACATCGCAGTGCGGTTGAGACCAGGATCATCAGTCTGAAGACTTGCAATCATTTGGTCTGTAAAACAACAACAAATACACAAAACTTAACATTGGTATAACAAGAATTCACAAAAAGCCATGTGTGAAGTGTTGGGGTTAGTATGAGGTTGACATTTATTCATGATAAGTAGTTGTCAAATGCAATTAATCAGTGGCTGTTCATCACCAAAGTAAGTACTTTGATTGGGAATCTAGAACCGAAGAACAAAAAACATTTGATACCAAGAGTACACCACACCAAGCTCCACTGTAGCTATACAAGGATGTGCCAGAGCTGGTCTCAAGGGACTAAACTTAACTTTTCTGAGACGCATTTTGCAAAGTTGTGACTTTTTTTGAAAATTAAATGTGATGATAGTCACCCAAAAAATGAAATATTTATGATCACCCTGTCTTTTTTTTTGTTTTTTGCCGTAGTCTAAGAGTGGATAAGTGTGTGTGGTTTTGCTTATCAGAACAGGTTTGAGAAGAAAATGATATAGCCTTAGATCACGTGCACACCAAGGAATCATCTGCAGTGAAGGGTGCCCGATCAGAAAGTGAGAGCGCAGAACACCAGCTGATAAAAAAAGCAAAGTTGGCAGAAACCACACGACCTCCATATCCTAATCAATTAACATCTTGCTTGATAGGTGCACGTGATTTGGTGACAGACTACACAAATCAAGGCATTAAAAGTTAATGGTGTCTCCACTCAATTTTGTCTTCAGTAAAACATGTTGTGTGTACCAATCTGACGTAGTAGATTCAAAGACAATTACAAAGAAACTACAAGTAATATTGAATTAAACATGACATTTTAAAGCAGACAGATGGAAATAGTATTTTCTTGTAAAACATGCAATCCAATATTATTTGTTTTATTTACAACTTCATGTTTTACACTGCATATAAATTTTGGGGTCTTTTTGTATTATAAGGATAGTGGACAGTCTCTTTATAAATGAATGCCACATGATTTATAATTATGTTTTAATGTTTTTTTTCTGGTTCTTGTTAAGTTAAATAGCTATTTAAGTGGTCAATAAAACAGTCAGAAGTTGTCTGCTGTCCATCTTGGATGTTTGTTCAGTGAGTTGGGCACTGCATATGTAAAGCGTGTTGTGAGGGAAGGCAGGGGCATGCTGTGAATGAATGGAGAAGGGGGCTGCATTCCTGGGCCGGGGCTTAGTCGACTCAGTCGAGTGGGAGTGTGCAACAGGCTGTGAGAGTGTGTATGTGGTGAGAGTGTGTGTGAATATAAGGGAGTGCAGCGCAACAACCAACCTCACAGCTAATTAGTTCAACCCTTGACAAAAGGAGGGCCAGCCAGTGAAGAGAACCCCCGGGGGGCTCCACAGACTGCTCTGGAGGCTAGAGAGGAGAAGGCTAATAGAGAACCTCCTCATGTTCACCCTTTTATGGAGCTTAACTGATGTTTTGAACTTCTCCAGAGCATGTGAGAGCTGGAGACGGAGAAGGAGGATTGCTGCGGGACGTGTGGGACTAGCAGTTGGAGATCATGTCTGGACCAGATTCTGATGATGACAGAACCTTCAAAGACTGTGAGTAAGATGTTTTTTTTTGCCTGCAATTTTTTATTTTTTTGTTTTTTTTTTTTTTATTTTTTGTTTTTTTTTTTTTTTTTTTTTTTTTTTTTTTTTTTTTTTTTTTTTTTTTTTTTTTTTTGTTTTTTATTTTTTATTTTTTTTTTTTTTTTATCCTTAATTTGTTTTGTGTTGTGGTCATTAATTCTAGCAAATGTATTTGGCGTGGTTGTTCTGATTGCTCACCTTATGCTTCATATTCTTCAATGTCTGAAGAAGAAACGCAGCATCCCATAGATGAGAATTATATAGGGGGAAGTTGTGTGTCCTGTTAACAAAAACAAAACTAACTGAATGTCAAAAAAGTTTTTTTTTTTTAAATAAAATGTAATATGGCCTAGATCTGGATAATTGTGAGATTTCGTTATTAGGGGGGGGTTCAGCCCTTTAAGTGAATAATAAGAGATGATGAGTATTTATCCATTAATTGTGGAAGGTTATGGGTTTTAGTTTTGCTCTACTGACAACTTAGATAAACCAATAAAAAATTGCCTCTGATTTTTTTTTTAAAGAAAGTAATACCTTTATTCAGTTCACAAGAGACTCGTTTCAAGTGCTAAAAAAATAAATGCTGTATTTCTCACTTTCTTCCATCATCAAAGAAATCCTGAAAAAGAGTATCACGATTCTGTATTTTCAACGGTTTTCATGATTTTGAAGGAACATGTGACACTGGTGAGCTGGAGTTAATTAGCGTGCTGATTCGCTTTGCCTCAAGGCATAAATCAATGTTATAATGATAGTAAAAGTGAGAAAAACAGTATGTTTGTAATGATTCTAAGTTATATGTGGGACACATATAATGTCTTGGATTGTATTTGATTGATCAAAATAATACAGCCTAAGGACACTAAGAGACTTCTGGTTCAAAAAACATTATGTTTGTTTTGATGGTAGTGTAACCAGGCATGTGCTTTTTGGAGGGTAAAGGTTGGAGGGTATCATATAATATGCATTTGATAACCCACTATAACAAACCCCACTACACCTATAAGAGTCCCTGTCAATATTACAAGTGTGTGTGTGTGTGTAGGTGGTGTGGGTGATGTGTGTGGGTAGTGTGGCACCAGAGGTTTAAATGTTGGTTAGGAGGACTACAAATGATGTATAATAACATGGGTTCATTGAGTATAGGTATTCACAACGAGAGGGGATTTTTATTGAGGACCTTTTCACGTGTACCAGTAATTCGCAAAAGGCTGCATACAAATAATTCGCAGAATTAGTTTTTTGAGAAATCTGAAAGAAGCACAGAAAGTTTCCTGTGACGGTGGTTAGGACGATGGTGTAGGGCCAAGTATTACGATAAAATCTTGGTTTGTACAGTATAACAAAACAACCAGGCGCTAATGGAGAAGTCCCCAGTAAACCATAACAAAAGCGAAAACAAACCTGAGTGTGTGTGTGTGATTTTATTTGTATGAAGATTATTCAGATGACAGTTGTGGGTGTGTGGACACTCATGTGATGAACAATCTATGACCACTCACTACGGGGAAGAATGATATTTAATAATATTTAATTTTTATCAACTAGTCAGGGAAAGATAGTGAAATAACCTCCGATTTTTAAGGGGCTTTGATGAACAACAGCCTTTTGGTTGAACCAAAGCTCACTCACAAACACAAGCAAGGCAGCTCATATACCAGCAGACTGGAATGAAACACTCACGTAGTGTGTTTTGAAGCATACAGACACAGACTGGGTGGTGTTCGCAGCAGCTGACTCTTTCAAACAAACAAAAAGTTGGAAATTTTCATGCTGTAAAAACAAGCCTGTGTTCCCACATTCATGGGCTTTTTACAAAAATATACCTTTGGTTCCTCTTCTCAATATTATTGCTGACCCCTTCAGAGGGGTTGTGTATTATATGCCCTGCCTGAGCTGATTAAAGCAAGACTGCACAAATATTGCACTTACTGTGGGTGTGAAACTCTAAAATCACACCAAAACTCCCTGATGTGTGACGCTTGTCCACCTCACAGAACCCATGGGCACCTGTTTGTTTTGCTGGGAAAATGTTTCCATGTGTTGACGCCAGACAGCCGTCACACTGATGTTACAGTGAATGTTGGTATAAGTGGAAAGTTAGACATGGATGTAAACAGTTAAAATTGTGTTAAACATGAGAACATAATTAATAAATGAGCTGGAATCACTTAAATGAGTAAATGAGTAAATTAGTACAATTACAATGAGCGAACATAAAATGATTAATAATAGCCTATTTATGTTTGTTTTTCTCTGCCGCGCTATGATTATACAGCATAACAGTGATTTAAAAAGTTTCGGGAAAATTGTAGTTTGAAACCTAATAAGCATTCCTGTAGCTCAAACAGTTGAGCGGTTTGATTCCCAAAGTATGTGGAATGAATGCACACTGATGAGTATTATACCTTTGAATTAGCAATGTAGATTGATTTGGACTAGTAAAAGTTCGTCTGGGAAATGTGTGATGTGAGGTAAGTTGTTGTGTTGGGAAAATACGCTGTCATTTCAACAAAAAAAATCACTGTACAAAGGGACAGTCTTCACATCAAAATGAAAAGTTATGCATAATTATTCACCTCATGTGTGTTCCAAACGGGTAGATATTCACTCTGTGAAACAAATGTTCTTGGACCCCATTTGTGATATATAGGTACGCAAAAACCCGGCATCTATACAACTATCTTCTGATTTGCGCTCCAAAGAAGACTAAGACTTCACGAGGTTTGTACACACATGACACACAGAGGTGATTGAATTATGTGAATAATTTATTTAATGCTGCAAAAAAACGTTCATGTGGGTGAATTTTACGGTCTGACAAGCGAAAGGACCATTTTGTTTTTGGAATCTGTTTTTTTTGAGTGATCGTAAAGAGAGAAAAGTCTTTAATGTACTGCAGACTGATGAAGGCAGGCACTTTAAAGGATAGTTCACCCAAAAATGAAAATTTGATGTTTATCTGTTTACCCCAGGGCATCCAAGATGTAGGTGAATCTTTAGTAGAACACAAACGAAGATTTTTAACTTTAACACAGTCTGTCAGTCACATAATGGAAGTGAATGGCAATCACGGCTTTGAGAGTAAAAAAAAAAAAAAAGATGGGAACACATTGAAAAACAGACCGATCGTTTCGTGTCTTTACACATCATTGTATCGTCACGAGCTGCAGGGTTTAATTTGGTTTAGTTTGTGTATGTTTTTTGACTCTCAAAGCCATGATTCCCATTCACTTCTATTATATGACTGACAGATTGCAACGGTTTGAGTTAAAAATCTTTGTTTGTGTTCTACTGAAGAAACAAAGTCACCTACATCTTGGATGCCCTGGGGGTAGGCAGATAAATATCAAATTTTCATTTTTTGGGTGAACTACCCTTTCAACATCAGTTAAATTGCCTGTGCAAGGTTTCTAGACTAATGCGTCGGGTGGAAACTTTGGTATCAGTGACATAGTAGATCAGTGTAAAATGGTAACTTTCATCTCAAAGTTTTGGCAGTGACACTGTCTGAACTGGCTTTGTTTGATGAGCAGACACAATTTCAATAAACACAGCAGTCAAAAACCTCTTATTTAACCACTTTGACATTATAAACAGCTGAGCCTCTGTAGCTTATTCGTGATCTGTGAGGTAAAAGATTGAATACTAACAGACAAGATTTTAATAAAATACACAATATCATTGCAAAGCATCTTAAAGGGTTAGTTCACCCAAATTGTCACTCACCATCATGTTTTTCCAAAGTCAGACAAATATCATAAAAGACATTATGTGGATCTCGGCGAAGAAGTACTTTTGTAGATGGTTAAGCCAAAACAGCTTGGACTCTAAACCCTGACTTTCATTGTAAAAAAAAAAAATGATGTTTTAAAGATCCCTTCTTTAAGGCCCCATTCCAGGTAGTATCCGGTTTGGAACAAACAGAGGGAGGGTACAAGGGATGAACAGAAATTTTTGGTGGTGACCTTCCCTTTGCAAGAAACTCAACACTCTTTTCCAGTAAAACAAAAGTGGCTGATAAGAATTAGTGTGAGAGTAAAAGTCATCGTAACTGTCCTCACCGAATGTAGTAGAGTCAGAAAATTTTGCACCAATCAATCTTAAATACAAATATATATTAAGTGATCACATTCATAAATAGTGTCTAATGTGCGTTATCCTGCTAGTCTAGGGAAAATGTTGTGGGAATGCTTCACAGTGTGTGGAATCAAGAAAGCAAATATGAAATGTGGATAGATGTGGAAGGACAGAGATTGGTAGTCTATGAGTCCATTCCAATCACCGGCACTCTCACTACTAGCCTACGTAACAGTTACACAGGTGGTAGCCTGCCTTCGGAAATTTTAAGGTAAGGAAATTGACTTCACAATAAGAATTTTCTTTTTAAGACATTTTATTTGGCATGTACATAGGGTGCATCATAAAGGAAACTACCTTGCTATTATAATTTGGGATTTGTAATTATCATTAATGAGCAAAGTTTGGTTTAAAAATGTAGATTTAAATCCGTACACTATAGGTGCAATTCCGAGGCCGATATTCATTACAGAAATATACAGCATCATAGGTTGAGAATGAACAGATCTCATCAGTAGTGTGTGGGGAAAGTTATCTTTTAAAGGGAGATGCATTACACTCTGCGATTTACTCCTAAAAAAAAGGTATTAAATTACGTTACCTTTACGTTCTTTTTAGGGAAAAACTACTGTTTACATTACTGTTGCTTTACTTTCACGTTACATTTTAAATATGAGCAGGGCTTGATTGTTTTAATATAAGAAGTTCTATTTATAGCAAATATAAAAGCCTTTCACACCAAAAATGAAACGAATAAGCCTCAGGCTGAAGGAAAAGTAAATTCACGTCTGTTCAGTAGAACGCAGGAGAAGAAACACTCTTCAGCAATAAAAAAAAATGAAGCACAATTGTTAGTTTATCTAAAATAATTTTTCCTTATTAGTATGGTTGAACTGGATCAAAGGTCAGCAAAAAAGATATTGGTTAATAATGTGTGTGTGTGTAGTAGATACCCACCCACTTTGTGTTATTTTTTTTTACATATTTAATTTAGCTGCAGGTTTGGTCATATTACTCAGGTTTGCATTTCACTGTTTTATTGATTTCCATTTTGAAGGAAGTAATCATAACTCGATTGATGAAGCGCGTGAGAGTGGGATTGAAATTAATTGCACCTTCACATAGTCTCAGAACTAGTAGTAATGTCCTGTTTCAGACAGCGCACAACAACTCCATCTGTGTAATTCCGAGATCTACCAATATGGGGACAGGAGACTTGTTAGTCAATAAATGGGAAAACAAAGTAGTTGGAGTTACTTGTTTGAAAAAGTAACTCAGACTTATTATTGTCTTGGGGTAACAAAAAAACGAGAATGAGTTACGTGACTACTAGATGAACTGCAAAAAGTTAATCGGATTACGTAACTCGCGGTTACTTGTAATGCGTTACCCCCAACACTGCTCATCAGTACTATTCACTTCAGCCATAAAAAGGGCTCTTGTGTGAAAATGAGGAGGGCCAACAGGTGGTTCTTATTTGGTAAATTACTCCTGCCAGCCGCAAATCAGTATGTGGCATTTTCCTTCAGTTCAAATGGAATGTTCTATGAAATGAATCTCAAAAAAAATAATGAGTTTATTTATTCATTTGTCAGTATGAAACACATAACATGACGCAAACAGATCTTGTCATTTAAATTAAAAATAATAATAATAACTAGGAACTATGGGTATTTATTATAGTTGTAACCAGGGAGGCAGTTACCATGATTTCTATTTGAAATGACTGTTATTTGAGGAAAATTCAGGACTAGCTGCTGCTCTTTGAAAAGACTGAAGCACACCAGTGACACTATACTGTCTGAATGGACTGTGATTTTTGATCAGTGATCGAGCACATTGAAAATACTCTCACACTTTGTACTGATTATTTAATTCAAAGAGTAGTCCAATTCCATAGAGGAGTTTCCTTTTAGATCAAAGACCAAGGCTGTATTTACCAAAAGCTTTGTAAGTCTAAGTAGATCGCAGAGACCATTGGTGCCAGGGGTTTCTACAATCTATTTAGGCTTACAGTGCTTTTGGGAAATGCAACCCAGAACTTTTTTTTCAACATCTTCTATGCTCAAAACACTGCTCTCATATATTTTTGCTAATCTTTTCTCCTTTTTTTATTCTCAAAAGTCCAAACATATTCATCTTCATTTCAGCACTGCTTGTAAATGTAATAGCCTTATTGTTATTTTGCACAATAAGCGTTTTCAGCAATATTCCAAATCCAGAAACTAATCTCAGCGGCGCTAGCTTCAAATCTTGTTTGTGGTCCACAGACATCATCTAAAACATATTGTGGTGTGGTTAGTAGGAATTCTGTGGCTTTGTGTTCAAGACATGCTAGGACAAGTTTAACTTAAATGATTAGTCCACCCTAAGAAATGTTGGCACTTCTGTCATTACTCCACCCCTGTGATCCAGCCCGTATGTGAACTTTACATAATTGAGGTGGAGAAGACAAAGGAGATATATGGCAAACTTGCTGGCGGAATGTCGTTGGCGCCAAGAAGAAAATGAGAATTAGATTATGGAGACTTGACGGATTTCAGAGTATTTTTTATAGTATACGCCAGTTCACTTAGTCTTTCTGTTGTTGTTGAAATATATCACGCTAAAAGCAACATTATAATATTCGTGCTTAAGTTGGATAAAATAAAAAAACGAGACTTAAAAGGTTGCAATAAAAGTACCATTAAGTTTTCTACTTCAGCATGTGTTACTTGCTGTTTCTTTGTTACTGTGAAATACGGTAGCTTTTTTTGAGAAATATAGTGAAACTTGTCATTATTCACTGATAACCTTCCCCTTCACCTGTTAACCACTGTGCCCAGAACATTTTGTGGTGAACTATTCCTTTGAAGCACAATCAGAGTGTTTATGTTATCAAGAACAAAATAAATCCTAAAGAATGCCCAATCAGTGTAGATGATCATATTTCAGCATTTGATGATGATGATGAATTGAAAGCCTCTCTCTCTCTTATAGTACTGCTACAGTAAAGCAGAGGCCAGACGTGACGCAGCTCGTATCGCTCTGATGAACTCCACATTTAATGAGTTGCCCTGCCGCCGTATCACTCCCGAGTTCATATCACGCAGCGTGAAGGAAGCCGTCAGCACCACCAGCGTGAGTCTCATTACTATTAAGCTGCTTATCAACAAACCTGAGTTTGCAGTTGACACTGCTGAGATTTACATGATGTTTAGGCCTTTTTGGCGGGCGAGTACATTATTAACAGTAGCAAGAAATCTCATCTGTACATTCCTGCTCAGTTGTAGATTACTTTTGGTGTATACAGCTCTAAAAGCTTTCCAGTCTATAGAAACAGTATAATTTGGAAGTACGGAAGGCCACCCACTATAGTTATAGATCCATGTCTTTGCACTGGCTCCATCCCGCATGCTCCACCTTGTTCCTTATAATGAAGAACCAAGAAGCAATCCAATGTAAGATGGCTTTGTCCAAAAAAAAAAAAGAGAAAAAAGATTGTTTTAATTATAAAAAACCCTCTAAGAAAGAACAATACGATTATGTCACCCTAGCCTCACCGCCTAAACACCTGAATTAGCGTGCCAAGCAGTTTTCACCCGGCTGTGGTGAGTGTGTGTATGATTGTGTGTGTGTGTATGTGTGGTCTCCCTTCACTCTCATGTCATTTATCCTCTGCAGTCTTGGCCTTTTCTTCTCCAACAATAAAGACAAGTTGCTCTGACTGAATAACAAAGCAAAGGGGTGTCTAATGAAACCCAGACCTCCCTCTGTATTTGTGTCTGCTTGGGTTGAGTGATGACACGTCTGTAAGTCATTGTGTCCCACTGTTCACAGGGTAACATTGCAGATGCATCTGACCCCGGCACCAGCATAGGAGCATACTGTCTCATGCTGGAGCTGAACACTGGGAAAACCATACTGGAATTTCAGGTTAGGAAAAAAAAAACAGCCTTTATGTAACCTTGCTGAAAACACCCGCTGGTCCAGACTGGTTTGCGCTGGTTGGGTGCTGGTCTAGCTGGAACGTTTGCTGAAGCAGGTTGACCAAGAGAAATCTTGCTGGTTAATGAAGTATTAGCTCATCCATAAATCTGTCATTATTTATTCACCCTCATTTCATTTACAAATCTGTGCGACTTTCTGTTAACTGGCTGTGGAATATAAAAGAAGATATTTTGAATAATGTTTCAGCTGCTCTTTTCCATGCAATGACAGTGAATCAGCACTGGACCATTCAAGCTACAGATAGGGTGCAAAAGCAACATAAAAAAGCATCATAATAGTAATTCAGTGACAGTCTTAATATCAGCCCTGCTCTACATGAAGCATCAGTGAGAGAATTACGATATCCAATTTGTGAATGAATCATTATTTTGAATCAGACCTTTTTTTCATTCATTTTATTTTGTAAGCTCAATTTTATTTAATTGCTTTTCACAATACACATTAATAGCAGCTTTACAGAAAACCATGTCAGTGTTTATAATATCTCAATACCTTCATTCCTTATAGTCACATTTAGCATATTAAAGCTGGGTGATAATATAGTTTGCAATGATATAAACAGTTGAGATTTGATATATAGTATATATTGCTTTACATGAGTCTATCGTACTGTATGTATGCAGATAAAGAAAGTTCTTTATGAGAATACAAGACCAATTATGTCAGAGTAGACGCTGTCCGAAACATGATGTAACATTTTGTAATGATATATACAAACATGGAGTTTAGATTTGCCATATAATATATATTTCTTATTGTGTGCTGTATGTATGCAGGTAAAGTTGGAAATACTATAGATGTAAGATTAAAAATATTGCTGGATCCTAATATAGTTTAAATATAGTTATGTGATGATATAAACAATAAGACACTAGATGTTCTATATAGTATACAGTATAGTTGCTTTAGTAGTCGTCGGTTGGAGTTATGAATTCATTTTCCATAAAATAATAAGCAGCACAACTATATAAATCAGAGTTAATATTGATAATAATGAGAAATGTTTCTTAAGCAAATCAGCACGTTAGAATGATTTCTGAATGGATCGTGTGACACTGAAGACTGGTGTAATGATGCTGAAATTTCAGCTTTGTCATCACAGGAATAAATTCAATTTTTAATAAATTAAAAACAGAAACCAGTTACTTTTAAAATTGTAATAATATTTCACAATATTACTGCTTTTGCTCAAGTTCAAGTATAAGCAGACTTGGTGAGCATAAGAGACTTCTTAATGGTTGCACTGCTAAAAACATTTACAACCTAAACATTTGAACGTATAAATTACACTACCAGGGCAGTGTATAGTTATCTGGAATAATACATTTCCAGTTTTTGTTTTTTTTTTCTCACACAAAACTTCATAATACTCAGTGTAAAGATCACTTGAAAACACTTTAAATGTTATGGTTATGGGTTTTGGTGTCGCCTCTTGATAGCTTGAAAGCGAGGTCTGCAGGTTGATGAATTGTACATATTATGTGTTTAGTGTAGCGATTATACAAAACTGTGCCATAATAGGGTGATGTTTCAAATGCGAGTGTTTCATAAAGGCTGCCAGGAACTGACTTTTAACTGATTTAGTACCAGAGCTCGCGCAACTTGCCTCATGCTACCACATTCTGTCAAAGTGTGAAAAACAGAGAAAGTTAGCACAAAAAGGTACTTGTGTGGCAGGATACACTTTCAGCTTGTTGACAGACATGCACCAAAATCTATTTGGTGGATGTTCTCGCGCACAGAGCCTGTAAGGATCACCAGTTCATGGGTATAGCAACCAAAAAAATGATTGACAATCACATGCTGTGTTCGCAGCACAGTGAAGAGCTCTGGGTTCCACCAATAAGTCTACAGTCCTCAGCCTATGACATCAGTCTGAAGTGAATTAAGAAATGCTAAAGCAATACGCCCGACTGTTTAGACAACTAATGTGGTAAATATGATAGCAAGACACTTCAAACACAAAAAAACAGTGATGTGATGTGTCAGGCCGCGATATGGGAACGTTTTAGTTCTTGGTAGATTGTATCAGAAATGATTTAGTTCCCTCATATCTTTGATAGGTTAATATGAGAAGATGTAAAGCATTTGTAGTAAAATAATACATAAGATCTATTTTTTTTTTTTTTTTTATTTTTTTTTCTTTTTTTTTTTTAATTTTTTTTTTTAATTTTTTATTTTTTTATTTTTTTTTTGTTTTTTTTCTTTTCACGTATACTTTAGCTCTTAGTAAGTGTATAATCCATTAAAAAAGTATTAGATTTATACTTAAAGAACTTTGACTATCATATTCAAAACAAACAGGCGTTTAGTTATAATAGTAGTTATTATAATACTTGTTGTCGTATTTCTTTTCCGTAATTTTTTTTTTTTTGTAGGAAATTATGAGGTTTTCAACCTTCTGACTGGAAATGGGCACTCTGAAGGCTTTTCGGGAGATGAGATGTAGCCGCCAGGTAAAAATTCACTAGTTTTTTTCTAGTCTTTTCTGAGGAAAATGTGATTGTTGCTGTGCAATGTTTACTGTCATGATGCTGTAGGTGTTGTGTGTGGTTGCCTGAGTGTTGCTATGCACTTGTTAAGGCTTTCTGTGTAGTTATTAGTATGTTGCTATGAGGTTAGAGTTGTGGGACTATTAGCCTACTGTCCATAGATCCAGTTCTCTCAATTATATGTCACACCTTCTCAATCTTGTTCAAATGCATCTTTTACAGGAGGTGATCCTCTACTACTCCCAGCAGCATCTGGACGAGCGTACGCGCAGCCACATGGCTCTGGACTGGTTACAGAAGGAGCAGCAATCCCCTGGCCTGCTCTCCCAAGAGCTGCAGCTGGCCGTGAAGGAGCTGGGGGAGGCCCGGGGAACCGGCAGGGAGCTCCGTTTCTATAAGGAGAAGAAAGAAATCCTGAGCTTAGCTCTCAGTCACGCTAATGCTGAGGATCTGGAGGGCTACCACAGTGAGGAGATGTCCTGGAGAGAAGAGACTGAGTTTGAGTACTACGCTCAGGAGGGACACTGTCTGGAGGGGAGTATGACGGATCCTTCAGAGCACTGTCAGTGTCACTCTCAGGAGAGTGATGGAGAATCAATGGAGTGAGCTCTGTGAGATGAAATGTATAAACGACTGTAGCAACTGTATCTTTTTTAATAATAATTTTTCAGGTTTATTCAGATATGAGCTTTTTCAGTGCTTTATACGCTCTTACAAAATACAGGTTCAAAATCGTGGTTTTCACAGCGAAGCTATAGAAAGATACACCGGTTGGGTTCCCCAAAGAAACTTTCAGTGATCAGTTCGTTAAAAAAAAAACATATTTTCTTACTGTGAAGAACATTGAAAAAAATCTAAAGAGCCTTTTTGTGCAATGGAAAGTTTTAACACGTTAAACGTTTTTTCTTGGAATCACAGATGCCATTAAAGAACCTTTCTTTTTGTCTAATATGAGATAGGCTACTATATGTAGCCCGTATTCTTTATTTCCTGTACATTTTAACACATACAAATGGCAATAAAGATTGGCTGTATCTCATTTAAAAAAAAATAACATTCATGCCGGTATTAGTTTTACAAATGTTTAGAAAGTAACTGTCTGCACGAGTACGTTTGTTTGTTTTTTTCGCCGTTTTGATATTCTGCTGCTAGTCTACCAGTAGAGGACGCTGTTTCTGTACTTTTGTAATGAAGTGTCGGTTCTAATTGAACGGGACAACGCGCTAACAGCACTGTCGTTATTCATTATTCATTGTCGTTCTTGACTAGAACTGTGATTAGCTCATTTTTTATTCCAAACAAATGCACACACCTAATCAGCTTCTATTGAACATTTGTTAATTAAAATCAGTCCTTTGTAGAAGTAATTGTGAATAAATGTTGGATCTGTTGCAATGTTTGATTAAACTGGTATCTGTGACTAAGTCCATAAAAAAGGGCCTTCCTGTGTGACTAGAATCTATAACATGATTGTCATTGTGCTTATGCAGCTTTGTTAGGCTTTTATTACATGTGAAAGTTATATATCTATGTCATATATATATATATATATATGATATATGACTATGATATATATATATACATATCATATAATCCTATTATCTCTCATATTCAAGGACTCAACAAAAATGGATAGGGGAAAAGTAGGCCTTTTTTCTCATTTGCATTTGGCTATAATAACTAATCTCAGCAAAGATCACTAGAGTAAGAAACCATTCCACCACATTTTCTTGAAATATTATACACTTAAAACGTAACTCCACTAAATTTTTTAATAAAACTACAAGTTTTGTAGTGATAAGTTCAATGGACTGTTTTTGACAACTTACAAATCTGGGATATTAGGGATACAAATCTGACACAATGACAAAAGCATTTTTACAGTGCACAAAACTAGGCCATAATAGATCTTGTTTTGCTCAACTTTATTCTTTTTTTCATCACAGCGGTTGCTAGGAGACTATTGAACCTAAATCAAGAAATCTTGAGTTACAGCAATGATGGGTATGTGTCCTCAAAGTGCTCTTAGTGGGAATTGATAATGTTATATAAGATGCTAATTTGCTCCTTTCTAATTTTCTTCTACTTGAACTGGGCTTTAAGTTTGTTATTTTCTCCCCTTTGCGGCATAGCAAGCAATGAGATCCCATAGTGATAAAGGCACCTCACTGGAGGAGAGGTGTTTTCGCACATTTTTTTTTAATCATCTGCTTATCTTTAGATCCTACACAATTTTATTCTGCAAACACCTCATTATTATTCACCCTGAATCACTTTTCATTATGCATGATTTTGCATAAATTATCTTATTACACAACAAGAGAGCATCTCTGTAATGCATTGCTTTCACACATTCACTCTCGCCAATTTGCAGTTTTTTTTCTTTTTTCGCTCTTTATGATGGTATGATATATCTAGTCGACCTACAGATGGGAAAAGGAGTGGGATAATGACGTCTCTGGCTGTTTTAGAGAGTGCATGGTACTCTTGGGAGGCAGAGCAATTTTCCAGATTCAGTGATTGTCAGGCACCTGAAGGGCTGAAGCCATCGGTAGAGCCGCCTTTCTTTAATTTACAGAGCGAAAAAACGCTTGCTTTCAAATTGAAAAGCGTGACTTTCTCCTTTCTTTTCTTTCTCAGGACAATGAGATGTAAATTACACCATTCCGGTCTTTGGGCTGATAGGAAATGACAATGAGATCGAGAGCATTAGAGTTATTTCATACAATGGCTGTTTGAAGCTGACCAAAGAGGACGAAAATCATATTTCCTGTTTCAATATTGAATTGATAACCAGACGGATGGAGGAACACACAAATCAAATCCATTTTTATGGCATATTGTGATAAAGATTTTAAATGGCACTGGAAACTGTGCTTCTCGAGCCCAGATTTATTAACTTTATGAGAACATTATGGAAAATTGA